>JBBMKA010024574.1:0-26904 GCA_037833695.1 Sechiopsis laciniata | reverse complement strand
CTGGTGGGGACACGTACGTTGGTCCACTCTCAGCCTCTGGATGATGACAACCTAACAGTTCTATCTAAGATTACCCAACCCTGTTTTTTAACAAACAAACATGCTTAACAACAAGTAACCCTAGCATGGTACTATGAACTTAAAATAGGAAATCAAGCATGCTGGAAGAACAAACCTAGCCTGGCACTAACATGTGAAAATAAGTGTTAAACATGCTAGCAGAACAGCTCAACAAAGAAATTTCTATCCACTAACATGCAAGTAATAGTAAAAAAAGTAAACAGGAATGCAATCAGAGAAGTCTCACAGGGTCCACACAACCTCGGCAAGAAATCCTTACCTGGAAACAAGCAGGAATAAACACACAAGAATAAAGTGCTCTTTGAGCTGCAGAATCAACAGATAGATAACCCTAGCAAACAAATAACAAGTACAATTAATAACAAATCTAACTAAAAGGCTAAGCTACAAGAACAATGGGCTCGGGAAAGGTTACCCAAAGCCAATACAAGGTTCAGCAAGGCTCTAGGGAAGGATGTATCGGTAACTGCTTGGCTTGGCTAGGGATTGATTTGTTGCAAGAAGTGCTCTCGGCTAGATGCTTACGACAAGGGTGGAAGCTTCTCGGCTGTAAGGTGTTAAAGCTTCTCGGCTAGGATTTGGTTTTGTGGCAAGGTTGGATCTTGGCACGTGCTCCTCTCGGCAAGGCAATCAAGAGCAAGAAGTGGTCCTCTCGGCTAGAGTAACAAGAACAAGAAGGTGTTGCAATGGTGATCTCAGTAATGGGGTTGAGGAGGAAAGTCGTACTCTCGGCTAGGAAGGATTTGTGGGAGAAGGAAGAGCCCTTGGCAATGGAGAAGGAGATGTGGCAAGATGGGAGAAGGAAGAGCTCTCGACAATTAAGGGGGAGAAGATTAGGGTTACGGCTAAGGCTTGCTTCAAGAAGAAGATGAAGCTTGGGGATTTCGACAATAGGAGAAGAAGAAAGCTTGAAGATGCAGTTGGCTATGATGAATTTGACAATGGAGAAGGTGGAGAAGAAGGTTCGAAAAAATGGAGAAGGAATCGCAAAGAAAATGCGTGCAACTTCCAAAAGGTCTCGGCCAAATGAGGAGAAAGAATAGAATTTTGACACGTGTCCCTGGCCACCCGTCTTCGAGTCCCAGCGTAGACACCTTTTTCTCTTAATTACTCTTCTTTTAAACAAGCCTTCCAAACTCAAACAACCAGGGTTCGAACCCTGGCGGAGTCACCATTTTTCTTATTTTTCCTCAAGTAATCAACAAAAGCTCCGAACCTCTCGAAAAGCTACTCCAACCCTGGAAACCTGAAACTGAAGTAAATCCCAAACTTAGAAAATTACAGAACGGCCTCGAAACCTTGGTTAATTACGAAACAACCCTCGAGGGTAAAGTTACCAAAATGCCCCTAGAGTTCCAAACTGCCCTAACGGCCCAACCAATCAACTGAAAAAGTAACAGAACGTACTAGGAGAACCAAAAAAGAAAACTGGGCCGTTACACTAATGGCCTGAGTTTTCGTTACGATTCCCCATGTATAATTTTCTATCCGTTCTCTAAGTCGTTGGGCTGTTATTTATAGTTTTGAAATTTAGGGAAAATTGGTAAATTTACTCTTAGGACTATTGTTGTAATTAATTTAAGCTGTAGAGTTGTTTTTGTGTTTTCAGGACTTCAGGGTCATTCACAGTTAAATGGGAATTTGGCCTGTCTCTTTCTCTTCTTTTCTACTCTCGTCGCCTCCAACAGAGTGTTTGCTCAGTTTCTGGATCAATTGAGAAAGTTGTGCTTATGCACGGATCACACTAAAATTGTTGAAAACAAGAGATCCCTTCTTTTTTTAAAAAAAGAAAAAAAAAACTATTCTAAACAATCAATACTTTAAATAAATTGACACTGTCACTGACAATGGCGCCAAAAACTTGGTGCGGATCGCGACGGTATCATCCGTTTGCCTCGTGTGAAAATGCACTCGCACAAGTATAAGCGATCTATAGCAAACAATAAGTAAATTATCGATTTCCACAAGGACTATGATTTATCAAAAGATGATGTTTAGAACAACAAAAAGTAATGAATGGTTGGCTTTGATTGGAATTGAGTTGTGCATAAAACATAATAAAAGTTTAAGTAAATGATGTGAGAGAGAAAGGCTAAACTAAGGTACTCATGGTGAACATTAGCAATGTGTAAGAAGAAACAATGCGATAAGGATTAACTACCATACTTCGCCTGACAAACGTCTGCTTCCACTTTCGTTCACATTAAGCCCAACTTCTGTTGCGACTTAATGTAATTATTAGCCCAACTTCCGTCTCTCCTTCTCTACTCTCGTCGACTTAATGTAGTTACGTGTTTATCTCTAAACTCCAATTTAAAGTACAAAAGACTTGGAACTAACCTACTGAACATGCAAACTAGCCTTAGATTGTTTCCTCTCTTGATTTACAACCTATTAGTACCTCTGGATGGTCGGTTGACATTTACTATTGGTGATTCATTCCTAATTAAACATGCTCCAATTATGTCCTCCCTAATTCTTCTTAACACATACGTTAGCTACACCATTTTTCCTTAGCGTTGCCTAACTAAAATTAGTTCATAATGCAAATAATAAACACAGATAACGACATGAAAAACAACATGCTGAAATTGTATAAATTAATTGCAAAAATGAGTCTAACAAAAAGCAGTAAAATAGAGGTTAAAAAACAACACAAGCCGAAAACTAAAAACTAAAAAATGGGCTTTTCAAAATGGTAATGGCAATCTCTTCTTGAAGTCTCCCCTTAGATTTCTCGAATATTCCTTTATTTGAATTAGCAACTTCATTAGTGCGATAGATTTCTGTTGATTGATTTCGCCAATCTCGTCATTGTGAATTAAGGCATGAATCCCGTGATTTCTACAATTTGTCTCTAACTGTCTGGTTAGTCAACAATTTGCTCCCACTTGATTCTGTCCTTATCTTGCTTTTGTGGCATTTGGCGTCTCTTACGATAATGTTGTTCATGCTGTTGTGTTTCCAAAATTTTACTCTGCATTAATCCTTTCTATCCTGCATCATCTATTCTGGTTCAACATCTCATCGCAATTCCTTATTGTCTGCTTTGCGTTGGTTGTTTCTGCAAAAATCATAAATTAGTGCGCAGCCACTCTTTAACACGCATTTAGACTAAAATAACACCATTTTCTTGTGTATAATTTATGCTTCTCCAATTATTCCTCAAATGCGTCAGCATTAGTCTTTTTTTCACCTTTTACTCATTATATTCACCTTTTTCGCATTATATTTTCAATAATAAATTTCAACAATGATTCTACAAGATAGTAAATATTAACTCTATTTGAGAGTCACAAAACTCTCAAACTTTAATCATTGCTTGTCTCGAGCGATGATTTTATAGGTGCAAAGCTGCTGCTGAATAAAATGATTATCACAATGCTATGCTTTCTGTCTCACTAAAAAAAAATTCTTTCTTTTGATTATTATTGTCTTAATATTCCATACGCTTAATCATCTTTATTCTCCTGTCGCCATAATTCATTCGATTTCGTCTTGGTTATTTTTCTAATTGCCTTTAGTACAAAACACATTCCTTAGTTTGGAAACTTACGATTCTAACACAACTCAATCGCCCCTTTAATCACCTTAAGCTTGTTCAAAACATTCTCTTAAATCCCTCGAGGATATTTTTCTATGCTTTCTGCATTCCTACTTAGGTTGCACTCATAGCCATAATTTTGTAGTTCTTAGCATGGTTCACTTTAGCATAAAACATTCCAACTAAGCAAATGAATTTTGTTTGACTAGCAGAGTACTTCGGGATTCCCAAGGCTATTCACTCTTCTGTGCCTTTCATTTTTACCCAGAATGTTTTTATCATTATTTTTCAACATTCAGCAGAAAATTATTATTATTTTTTTATTTTTTTCATCACTTTTCTCTCAAAACACTCTACGGGCTTGTTCTAAGGTTCAATCTCCCTGCTTCAAATTTTTGGATTCCTCCTCAAGAAAGTGTGCATTTGTCCTAAGTTTAAAAAAGATTCGTCCCTAAAAAATCTCATCATAATTATTAGCAATTGACAGTCCCAGAGCAGATTAACTTTCAGCGTATTTAGGCAATGTTTTTGAAACGCACAATTAAAAAGTGAGAAATCATCATAGCACAGGTCAAAGTAAAATATTTAGTGTAGGGAATGAAATGGAGAAAATGATTATATTAATAATGATTCGCGAGATGATAAAAACATAGAGGAGGAGTATTATGATAAAGACAGAAACTTCCTTTATCATTCTTCCTCGAAATTAGTGTTGTTGGAGTCATTTGAAGAGATAATGTCTTGGAGGTCTGCAAAGTTTGGCACGCAAATACGCATATCTAATAATGCGAGTGCGTTGAATAACATGCTGTCTTGTTCTCGCGGGTAACTGATATACGTTTCCCGATAATTGGTGACCCGCCAGATACAGCGCACCAATTTATCTTTGCTCATTTGGTGGGCGAGTAGACATATGGGCATGTGGGGAAGGGCTCGCCTCTACTACTGCTGTTGTAGTAGCTACTGCAAATTCTGCTTCTAAGCGCTGGATGGTCCTATCCACATCGCCCAACACTCCTCCCATATGTATGAGCCTTGTTCTTTGATGAATGGCAAGGCCTCAACTAGCTTCTTCTCTGACTTGGCATCAGAATAGGTCCTCCACGCCGCCATTGCTCCTTTGCATCCACCTGGATGCTCTTCCACCATCGGTGCCTTTTCTTCTCAATGCGGCCTCTCGTCTATTGCACAAACAATAGCCACTTCAACAGGTCTAGAGGTGCCTGTGTTTGCATTTGCTCTGTGCTCGTAGTCCCTTGCTTGCACAAACTCCTCCATCTTCTGATCGAATTCGGCCATGTCTTGCTCCTCCATTGAAGGTGTTAAACCTTCAAAATACCCTGAAGTTTCAGAGTTGTCAATCAGCACCGACAGTGGGGATCGTCGTGGCACAGAAGGGACTGTTCTTTCTTCTCTAGGTCTTCCAAAGATTCTTCTGCAATGCGTTCCTCCAACCTGGCCGGTGAAGCAATGGTTCGCCTATGCTCAGGATTTGGAGGTGGTTCAACCTCATCTTGCCCTTTGATAACTCTCAAATAGAGCACATTTTAGGCTATTCTATTATGTATTATTCTAAGGTTCAAGTGAAATAATTGGGCTATAGTATGTAAATTGCGAGTAATAACTACTAGAAGACACATGCATTCATGAATTAGCATCAGAAGCACAGTTTCATGGTTTTAGCATAAATATGAATAAACTATGCTAAATTAATGCGCAATGCAGGCAATGCGAAGCTAAAGTGCGGGAAGGAAAAATCAGTGTGAAGACGTTCGAAGAGTCACGCCAACAAGGAAAAAAATGACGAATCAATCAAGCAATTAAGTTGGCGTCACAAATAAATCCCGACGGAAATCAAGAGATCCTGCATTAATGAAGATTTTACAGCTCACCTAAGCTTGCTGAATGATGGCTCTCAAATAGAGCATATTTTAGGTTGCAATAGTTTGCATTATTCTTAGGATTAAGGGCAATAAATGAGCATTAGTAGGACATTGCGAATATAAAACATGGAAATCACCATGCATTCATAAAGTAGCATCATAAGCGCAGTTCACGAATTACGTATGTTTATTATGCAACTTTGCACTAAAAAAGGTTATTTAATGCAGGGAATGTTGAACACTTATGCTGAAGGGACAAAACAATGCGAACAGCGACACACATAGAAGACTCACGCATTCACAACATTTGAAGAATCACACCAACAAGGAAATAACAGAGAATCAATCAAGCAATTAAATTGGTTTCAATAAAATAAATTCCAGTGGAAATCAAGAGATCTGCATTAATGAGGATTTTCCAGCTTACCTAGGCTTGCTGACAAAGTAAATCAACTCTATAAATTACAAAAGGGAAGCCGAGGTTAGGTGAGTTGGTCCGATGGCCAGAAGCTAATCTATGCAAAAAGCAACTGGTGGTGTTCGTAGGAGCCGATGACAAGGGGACCGCATACTTCACAACAGTGCCAATTCCATTTTTATTGCTTTTCTAGGAGTAGTTATAGCTTTGAACATTTAGTAGTCGTAATAAAATTGTCTGATTTAAACTTCTTACTTATGTCTATTGCTATGCTGCATTTATAGGAGTTTTAAATGAATATTCTTGAGTAGAAGCATGTTAGGAGCGTAGGTTAGAGAGTTTTATACTGCTGCACTTACTATTTTATACATATGCGTCGATTAGCTACTCACGTATATAGCTTGTGGTGAGTTTGGAAGAAGGAACCGCATCATGACCTAGTATGCTACAATAGGTTGAAGGAAAGTCTTTGCATCATTTAGGGAGTTAGGAATAACCTTACTATTGCTCGCGTCGCCTCGAGTTAAGTACGGAGTTCGCAGTGGAAGCTGGTTCCGCCGTAAATCATTAAGTGCGAAAGTACTTTTTGGTAGAGGGAAGCGAGGAACTCAATAACTAGTTTCGCTCTCTTAATATTTTCTACAAGTGTCTATTTGTCACTACTCATTGCATTCATATTTATTACTGTTAGCGTCTGCATCATTTTATTACTAGCATCAAGAACAAAAACAACAACGATCTTCAATATTAATTCTCAACATCAATCTCTATGGGATAGATAAAATTATATACTTATTACTTACTGCATTTCGACTGCGTATACTTGCGCATAAGTGATTCCGAGGCATACTTAGCGATAATTTTAACTCCGAATTAATTACTGTACAAATATATTAGCACCTAGAATTCGCCAGTCACTGACTAAGTAATTCATCTCTATAAATAGCAAGAGGGAAGCCGAGGTTTAGTGAGCTGGTCGGTTGGCCAAAAGCCAATCTTAAGGAGAAGCAGCCAGTGGTGTTCGTGGAAGCCAATGACAAGGGGACTGTCACATTCAAACTTTTATTATTTTTCTTAGGAGTAGTCTATAGTTGTGAACATTTAGTAGTAGTAATAAAATTAGCTGATTTTAACTTTCTGCTTGGTTTATTGCTATGCTGCATTATAGGAGTTGTTGATCAGGATTTATTTATAGAAGCATATTAGGAGTGTAGGTTATCATATTTTACACTGCTGCATTTTTAATTAATATACATGCATCGATTAGCTACCCACGTATGTAACTTGTGGCGAGTTTGGAAAAAAGAACCGCAGGATGATCTAGTATGCTACATTAGGATTGGGTGAAAAGCTTTTCATCATTCACAGCGTTAAGGATAACCTTACTAACACTTGCGTCGCCCTGAGTTAGTATGGAGATTGCAGTGGAAGCTAGATCTGCCATAAATCATTAAGTGCGTAAGTTACTTTTTAGATTAGGGAAGCAAGAAACTTGATAACTAGTCCTGCATTCTTAGCATCTTTTGCAACTATTTTCTCAACACTACTCATTGCATTCACGTTTAATTCTTGTTTGCATTAGCCATCATATTTACTTACTGTTAGAATTCAAAAGCAACCACAAAACCACTTCAAAACTATTCTTTACTTTATTCGTATAACTCTCAAGATAAAGGTACTAGTTTTAACATCAATCCCTGTGGAGAACCATAAAATATAAATACTTATTACTTGCTACATTTTAACAGCGTATACTTGCGCCTAAGTGACTCCGAGTCCCACTTAGAAATAGGTTAAGCTCTGAGTTAATTACTGTACATTTATATTAGCACCCTGATGACTCTAAAATAGAGTCAGATTTTAGCCCAACTTCGAATCATTGTTCGCACTTATTAATTGAAAATTATTGCGAGTAAGGCGAAATTAGGAATAAAAAGGTGTAATTTGCTAATGCTTACGCATTGAGGGAGTAAAATGCAAGATATCGATTATTAAACGGAAAACAACCAAAATACCACGTTTAGCATGGATTTCGCAGGACTTATGCTGATTTCTATTTTCACAAGGTTAGCGCTAACGGGACAGTGCGACGTTGAGAATCAGGACGCGCGATTGCGAGCAACTAAAGCTCGGAAGACAAAGGCCAGAAGCACTTTAATTAAATAAGGAAGGAATCGTCTGGTAGCGAGAAGTTGACTAACTAGACAAATTAAGAGACAGATTGCTGAAATCACGGGATTCTTACCTTAGACAAATCAAAACACATTCAGCAAGGATTAAACGAAAAATTATCGCAAAGATTGATTCGTGCCATTCTAAGAGATTCAAAGATATGACGACCTAGTCCTATAAATGGATTGTTTGTGTAATAGAGAGGCGTGGAGGTCTTTTATCTGGTTCTATCTTTTGAGAGGAATTCAGATACTCGACCGAGACGACGATAGTTTGTTTATTTATTTTTCTTTTATTTCATTGTTAGATTCATTTTACTTCAGTAATACAATTTTAATATGTTTTCCATGTTGTGTTTTCTGTTTGTATCATGAACTAACTTCATTAGGGCAAAGCTAGGAGAAAGTGAATTTTAGTATCATGTTGTAGGAAGAAAATGGAAGAGTTTATCTAGAGCATGTAGATTAGGTACATCAATATAATAGTAAGTGTCGATCGGCCATCCACACAAACTAATAGGTTGTAAATCGGAAGAGGAGATAACCTAAGTCTACTTTGCATGTTTGATAGGTAGTGTTACATATGTGATACTTTGAATCAAAGTTTAGGAATAAACGTGTAATTATCACATACTTAGCGCTGGCGCATAATTACATCTAGTCGCAGCGGAAGTCAGACTGTATGCTAAACGAAGGTAGAAGCGAAAGTTAGTAAGGCATAGTATGATAAAGTCCCCTTATTGCAAGTTTCTTGTTTATTACATTGCTGCTGAATTTCATGAGTATCTTAGTCTAGCCTCATCTTATCAATATTACTTATCTTGCTATTTTCTTACTTTTATGATTCAATTACAAACCAACTCAAATCATATTCGTGCAATTTACAATTCAATTCTAAACATCACCTCAGATAGTTTTCAGTCCCTATAGAGATCGATAATTTACTTATTACTTGCTGCAGACGCATATACTTGCGTGAAGTGCGAATAACCACACTTAAAAGCATTTAGCTATTCACTACCTTAGATCCACATCAAGTTTTTGGCGCCATTGTCGGGAACTGTGTAAAATTATCTTGAGACGATAGTGTTTAGAATATAAGATATATATATATATATATATATAAATATATTTGCAGTTTTTCATTTGTTTCAGTATTTTAGTGTGATTAGTGCATGAGCGTTACTCTTGTGTTTGATCTAGAACCTGAATGAACCCTTCGAAGGAGGATTCGCGAACAGAGAAGGAGAAACCACAGAAGAATGGATCCTATGGCACAACATCATCCTAGAGTGATGGATCCATCAGCAGCAGCTGCAAAACTTGGAACAAATGCAAACCCAAATCCTAATCTGCCACCAGCATAGAAGGTAGATGAAAGAGATAGAGTCATGCAAACTCAACAAGGAGAATTCAATCATATAGCATATCTAGGTATGGTTAGACCTAACAGTTGAGGTAGATGCCCTGTATTGACTAATAATATGTATAACATGCTTAAAGTCAATGAGCCTTTTAGAGGACTTCCATCGGAAGATTTGCATCAACATTTGAGTAACTTTTTAGCTGTTAGTGATGCTAACCACGAAGTCGGTATTTCTTTGGAAGATTCTCGACTATTTATGTTTCCATATTCCTTACAGGATAAGGCTAAATACTGGATAAACACGTTACCAAGTAATTATGCTTGGAGGTAAATGGTTGAAAGCTTTTTAGCAAAATACTATCCTTGTGCAAGAAGCATGAATTCTACACATGAAATCACCAGCTTTAGATAAGAAGGTGATGAAACTATAGGAGGAGTTTGGGAACGGTACAAGGAGCTTATAGCGAAAATGTCCATACATGGTCTATCTTATACGTTTCAAATCGAACATTTTTACAATAGATTATCGAAATCAGACAAGGCTATTATTAACGCAACAGCAGGAGGATGTCTGATGGATAAAACATATAATCAGGCCTACAAAATCATTGAAAAAATTACTAAAAATCATGCGCCTAAGATGAGCTAAGGATGAAGCCAAGATAAAACATTAGGTAAATTCGAGCTAAGTGAAATGACCGCCATAAAAGCACAGTTGGCTACGCTGACAAACACTCAAAAAATGTTCAAATGACTGCACCTCAGAACGCATCAGAAATTGAGCAATCAACTCTCAAATTCTACGCACTCTGTGGAGGCGATCACTTGTACGAGCTTTGTAGTGAAAACATAGCATCTGTAAATTATGTTGGAAATTCAAATTTGTGACAGCAATATAACCCTTATTCAAATACGTACAATGCCGGATGGAAATAACACCCAAATTTCTTGTGGGGAGGACAAAGCAGCAATGCTAACCAAATGGGACAAAAGCGCACACCTCCACAATCTGGATTTGGAAGTAACCACCAGCAAGCTCTACTGTCAGATTCAACACTAAAGGATTACATAGCGAAGAACGAAATGGTTATGATAGAGCATCAAACCCTGTCGAAGACTCAACAAGCAACTCTTCGGGCGCAAAAACTGTAATTAGGCCAAATCGCAGCGGATAAAAAAAATAGACCACTAGGGCAATTGCCGTCAGACACAGAAGGATCTAGGCGGAATGGCAAGGAGCAAGTAAATGCGATTGAATTATGAAGTGAGAAACCTTTTATGGATAGTGAGGAAATTAGGATTTATCAGGGAATAAAAGTCCCAACGGAACCATCAACAGGGAAGCAACCAGCGAAGAGCGCGGACGAAGAATCAACCATAGCAAAGGAAGTGACAAATATGGAGAAACCATTGCCTATTTACCAACCACCACTGCCACCATTACCTCAAAGGATCAGACACAAACGAAACGAATCGCAATTAGAGAAATTCACGAACATTTTGAAACAAATTCACATCAACATTTCCTTGGTTGATGCGCTTTGGAAAATGCAGAACTATATGAAATTCTTGAAAGATGCACTTATGGAAAAGAGAAAATTTGAGGAATTTAAGGTAGTATCATTGAACGAGGAATGTAGTGCAATTATTCAGAATAAAATCCCAAAGAAAGAGGTCGATCCTGGGCAGTTTACCATTCCGGTCAAGATTGGTAGTAATCATATTGGGAGATCACTCTGTGATCTATGTGCTAGCATTAATTTTATGCCGCTATCAATTTACAAAAAATTTGGAATAGGTGAAGTAAGGCCCACAACAGTAACAATTCAGCTAGCTGATAGGTCGATAACTCGCCCTATTGGAAAAATCGAAGACATATTGGTTTAGGTCGACAAGTTCATTTTTCCAGCAAACTTCATCGTTCTTGACTACGAAGCAGATCTAGAAGTTCAAATTATTATGAGACGACCATTTCTGAGAACTGAAAGGACATTGGTAGATGTTTAAGAAGGAACAATCACGTTAAGGATGAACGATCAGCAGATTCAGTTCAACATATTCAATTCGATGAAGTAGCCTGACAAGGAGAATACTTTGAATATCAGTCAATTGGAAGTGCTGTTGAATGAAGTAGTCATGACTGAACAACAGCAGGAGATGCTGACCATTGTCAATAATACAGAGGAAGTAGAGAATTAACAGGATGATACATTGGAGGACGCGATAAACGAAGTGCATTACTATGAAGCGCTCGATGTGGAAATAAAAGGCAATTCACCACAGTGCCTCTCAATCAATGAACCTCCAATGCTAGAGTTAAAACCTCTCCCTGGGCATCTGAAGTACGCCTACCTTTGAGAGAACGAGACATTACCAGTTGTCATATCTTCACAACTAACATCAGAGCGTGAGCAGCTACTACTGGAACTCCTCATGCAGCACACAAAGGTAATTGGATGGGCTCTGAAGAATATAACAGGCGTTAGTCCTACATTCTGTAGGCACAAGATCATCCGTGCTTAGGCCATTTAAAAAATTTTGATGCGAAGCCATCATTGATCGCATTTTCTTGCCTTTCTTCGCCATGCGCCTTGATGCGTAGACTTCCTACCAACCCAAGCATTGATAAGGTGTAGAGTTTTATGTTGAAGTTCATTTGAATTGCCCAAGTGTCACTTTCTCGATGAATCAATTCTTGCGATGCGTGTGCTTTTGGCGAGAAAATCTCAGGTACCATTGCTGGTGGCCTGTGATCTTCAGTGCTATAATTGTTTTCCTGCTGAATAATTAATTCTGCATCTCCCATTCTTATTTGATGTAGAACCTCCTCAATTGGCTCAGCAGGTTCATTACCTTCCATTCTTTCTTATTAAAGATTTTCATCTTCATTTTTGCTTTCATCATTTGAGTTTTGCTTAGTATCATCGTTGGAACTCCCTTCGTTTTTCATCACAGTGCATTTTGTTTCTTCGGCCTTAGGATTGGCAGGGGTGGCAACCTTGCCCGTGCTTCCTCCTGTTGCTTATAACGTCGCTCTTGTTCTCTATCTATTTCTGCTGCAAGCTGTAATTCCTTGGTTTCTCTTGCTCTCGCGATTATGGCTAGTCGAAAATCTTCCCATGAGAGTTCTCCCTCGCTAAAAAGATCCATCGCTGCTCCTCCATTAAGTATGTCAACCTCTAGATATGTCTCTTCTGCCCGTATACTGCTTGCTAAGCGTTCTGCTATTGGTTTCGTCAGAGATTGTGGATTCTCATTATTGGGCCATTGAGGTTCTGATATGATACCATTGTCTCTCATCCATTGTCTTCGTCTTAGCTACTTTTCTTCTTCTGTAGTTACATCTTCTAGAGACTGCCCATGAGTATCCACTAGCTTCCTAGGTTCATGACTCTTAGTGTCTCATGCATGTCCCATGCTACTATGATCTCCTTGCAGATTGAAATGATGTTGATAGATGTTGCTATAATCTCTCCCAAACTGCGACTGATAGTTCCCATTGAATAGAATTTTATTGTGTTGATCTCCTCCACATAGCTTTGTTGTTGAATTTTGTATGTTTGCTGTGAAATGTTATTATGCATTCATTGTTGATTTGCAAAATGATTGAATTCCATTTGGTGTTTGTGCCTATGGTAATGTTTTGCTGTGGGACTCTGTTTCCCTGTTGGTTGTATCGATCTGAATCTCGATTTTCTTGAAATTCAAAAATTGCAACCTTTTAGACAATAAAAAACTACTCTTGTCCTAATGATATTAACTCTAAATAATCAATCTCCGGCAACGACGCCAAAAAATTGATGGGTGCGATTCAGGGGCTAATATAGAGTATAGTAATTAATTCAAAGTCAACTTATGCTAAGTATAACTCGGAATCACTTACGCGTAAGTATACGTAATCGGGAATTGTAGCAAGTAATAAGTATATAAATTTATCGATCCCACATGGATTGATGTCTAGAGCTAACACTATTAAGACAGAGTTGTGCAGAAAAGTAAAGCATGAGTGTTTGAGTTGTTATGGTTTGGTTGAAATTGAATATGTAAATAAATATGATGATGAAAATAAACATGATGGAATGAGTAATGCTAACTAACAATTTTAGAAAATTCTAAATGCGCGGATTAGCCAAAGAGAGCCTTGTTTCCCTAACAAATAAGTACTGTCACACTTAATGATCTATGGTAGGGTCAGCTTTCGCTGCGAACTCCATACTTAGCAACAAGGTAACGCAAGCATTTAGTAAGGTTATTCCTAACACTTTAAGCGGTGAACAAACTTTCACACAACCTAATGTAGCATACTGGGTCAATATGAGGTTCCTTCTTTCGAACTCACCAGCAGGTACATGCGTGGGTAGCTAATCGACACACACACACACACACATATATATAATAACATGCAGCAGTGTAAAACTCAATGACCTACGCTCATAGCATATTTCTATTCATGAATAGTAAACATAAACTCCTACAGCGCAACCATAGAGATAAACATCAAATAGAAGTTAAACCAGATGATTTTATTGTAACTATGAAATGTTCAAAACTATAAGCTACTCCTAATAATACAGTAAAATGGCATTGGTATGGCTGAAGATGTGCAGTCCCCTTGTCATCGGCTCCTATGACACCACCATTTACTTCTCTTCATGATAGGCTTCATGGCCAACCGACCAGCTCACCTTTCTCGGCTCCCTGCCTTGGTATTTATAGAGTTGATTTACTTGGCCGACAAGTTGAGGTGAGCTGTGGAATCTTCATTAATGCAGGATCCCTTGATTTTCGCTGGAATTTATTTAATTGACGCTGCCTTGATTACTGATTGACTTTCGATTATTTCCTTGTAGGCGTGCCTTTCCGAACGTGTTTTCATTTTAAATTCGCACCTTTTTGTGCTGCTGGTCATCGTTCGCGCTGATTGTCCTTTCCGCGGTGTAGCTTAATATGTCCTGCCATTAACATTGATTAGGCACAGTTTACTCAAGATTTATGCTAAAAACATGAAACTGTGCTTTCGATGCTACCTTATGAATGCATGCTGATTTTCTAAGTTATTTCATTGCATTTCTTCTATTAGCGCTTGCTTTCCCCCTTTAATTCTAGAATAATGCAAACTAAGACAGCCTAAAATACGCTCTATTTGAGAGTTATCATTGTCCTTACGGTCAATTCTTAAGATCTGCTGCAATCTGGCCTAATGGCGTTGCTTGTTGAGTTTTCAGCAAGGTTTGATTTTCCATTAGTGCGGCACCATTTTTCAGTATGTAGTCTTTCGGTACTAACCCCGATTGATGTAATTGCTGCTGGTTATTTCTGAATCTAGGTCATTGCATCGACAGTTTCTGCCCACCTTGGTTAACATTGTCATTTTGCCTTCCCTAGGAAAAATTTGGGTGTTGCCTCCATCCAACATTATATGTATTCACGTAAGGGTTATTCTGAGGTCGTATATTTAGATTTCTGATGAACATTACTGAAACTACGTTCTCGCTACAGAACTCGTACGCATGGTCACCTCCACAGAGTGCACAGAAGTCGGGAGTGATCTGATCAATAACCGATGCATTTTGAACCCTTTGGGGCGCAGTCATTTGGATATTTTTTAACTAATTAGTGAGTGTTGCAAGTTGCGCTTGCATTGTGGCTCTGCCAGTAAGCTCTATTTTACCAGCTGTTTTTCCTTGACTTAATTTAGGCCTAATTTTTTTTTAGTGGTTGTTTCGATAATCTTATGAGCTTCATTATATGTCTTTTCCAGAATACTTCCTCCCACAGTTGAGTTGAGGATAGCCTTATCCTTATGGGTTAACTCATTAACAAAATGTTCCATTTGGAAAGTATATGATAAATCATGGTACGGAAACTTCGCTATAAGCTCTTTGTACCGTTCCCACGCGCTTCCAATAGTTTCGTCATCTTTTTATCTAAAGCTAGTAATTTCAAGTCTAGAGTTCATACTTCTCGACACAAGGAAATATTTAGCCAAAAAACTTTCAGCAACTTGTTCCCAAGTATAATCACGCGGTAGCGTATTTACCCAGTATTTGGCCTTATCTTTTAAAGAGTAAGGAAATAGAAAGAATCGCGTATCTTCAAGAGAGACACTGACTTCCTGGTTAGCGTCACTAACAGCTAGGAAGTTTCACAAATGCTGATGCAGATCTTCCGAAGGTAAACTGTAAAAATCATCGTTAACACGAAGCATGTTATACATATTATTAGTTAAGGCAGCATGCCTACCTTTGCCATTAGGTCTAACCATACCTAGATATGCCACATGATTGAGAAGTTCGGCTTGAGTCCTCATGCCTCTATCTCTTTCGTCCATGCCCTGAACTGGGGTAAATTAGCAATCCCTTCTTTAAAAAAAACTATCTAAACAATCAATATTTTAAATAAATTGACATAGTCCCCTGTAAAGGCGCTAAAAACTTAATGCGGATCGCGACGGTATCACTCGTTTTCCTCGTATGAAAATGCACCTGCGCAAGTATTCGCGGTCTGTAGCAAGTAATAAGTAAATTATCGATTTCCACAAGGACTATGATTTATCAAAAGATGATGTTTATAACAGTAAAAAGTAATGAATGGGTGGTTTTGATTGAAATTGAGTTATGCATAAAATAGAATAAAAGTTTAAGGAAATGATATGAGAGAGAAAGGCTAAACTAAAGTACTCATGGTGAACATTAACAATGTGTAATAAGAAACAATGCGGTAAGGATTAACTGTCATACTTCGCCTGACAAACGTCCGCTTCTGCTTTCGTTAGCATTAAGCCCAACATCCGTTGCGACTTAATGTAATTATCAGTCGGCGCTACGATGCAGTAGTTACACATTTATCTCTAACTCCGACTTAAAGTACGAAAGACTTAGTGCTAACCTACTGAACATGCAAACTATCCTTACATTGTGTCCTCTCTCGATTTACAACTTATTAGTTTGTGTGGATGGCCGGTCGACATTTACTATTGGTGATTCGTTCCTAATTAAACATGCTACAACTATGTCCTCCCTATTTCTTCTTAACACATGCGTTAGCTACACCATTTTTCCTTAGCGTTGCCTAGCTAAAATCAGTTCATAATGCAAATAATAAACATAGATAACGACATGAAAAATAACATACTAAAATTGTATAAATAAATTTAAAAAATAAGTCTAACAAAAAGCAGTAAAACAGAGGTTAAAAAACATCACAAGCAGAAAACTAAAAACTGAAAAAGGGGCTTCTCAAAAATTGTAATGGCAGTCTTTTCTTATAGTCTCCACTCAGGTTTCTCGAATATTCCTTAATTTTAATTAGCGGCTTCATTACCACGACAGATTTTCGTTGATTGATTTTTCCAATCTCGTCGTTGTGAATTAAGGCATGAATCCTGTGATTTCTGCAATTTGTCTCTAGCTGTCTGGTTAGTCAACATTTTGCTCTTCACTTTATTCTTTCCTTATCTTGCTCTTATGGCATTTGACGTCTCTTCCGATAGTGCTAATCGCGCTGTTGGGTTTCCAAACTTTTGCTCTGCATTAATCCTTTCTGTTTGGCATCATCTATTCTGGTTCCAAATCACATCGCAATTCCTTAGTGTTTGCTTCGCGTTGGTTGTTTCTGCAAAAATCATAAATTAGTGCGTAGCCACTCTTTAACACGCATTTAGACAAAAATAACGCCGTTTTCTTGTGTATTACTCATGCTTCTCCAATTATTCCCCTAATGCGTCAGCATTAGTCTTTTTTCACCTTTTACTCATTATATTCACCTTTTTCGCATTAGATTTTCAATAATAAGTTCTAACAATGATTCTAAAAGATAGTAAATATTGACTCTATTTGAGAGTCATCATCTGTGTAAGCATGCATTTGCCTGATTTGTAGCATGCGGTGTGCGCGTACACGCTCAAGATCCAAACACTTGGGTGTCCCTTAAGTGTTCAGGTCAGTACGATGAGTACTGTAACCCGGTTGAGGATTCATACTAAGTACCTTTGTACTCACCCTTGTTTTGTGGTTTTCCGCCAGGTAATTTGGGACAGCACCGGGATGGCTAAAGGAGAAGCTAATGGATCATGGGAGTCCGCTGTTTAGTTCTTGTTTCCTTATTATGCATTATCAGTTGTTCAACATGCTAGCTAGGAGGGTTTCCTTCAATTTTATTCATTCTTTTAACCGTTTTCAATAAATTCTGGCCAAAGGCTTGAACTCCTATTTTATTTTTAATTACTGTTGGAACTACTGTTTGCTATTTAAATTGAAAGAAGTTTGAATTACAGTTGTTTCCATTATGTTTAAATTTTAAATTATGCATGCTGAGTAAGAACCGAGTTGGCACAACGGAAGAAGCAGTCTCACCAGGTAGCCTGGAGGAAAGCGACCACGATATAGATCCACGCATTTAAAGGAAGTAATGTTCCTTAAGCTTTGAGCAATTACTTTTGTTTTCTTTCTACGCATTCACTTTTATAAAGCATTGACATGAGGAATAAAAATCTTTAGTTGTCCCTTTTCTTTTATTGTCATTCAAACCTGCAAAAAGAAAAAAATTAAAGAAGTCACAGTTGTATGGGTTCAATTTTTAGGAAGCGTTCATCACCCTTTAGGACCTCAGTTTGAACTTCGACTTTTCAAGAATCCTTAATTTCTAAAAGCGCCAGACTTTGAAACAAATTATTCCTTAATAAAAAAGAGAAATTTGGTTCACTATAAAAAATCTCGAAAACATGAAATAATGTTATTCAATCTTAGAAACACCTAAGTTTGGGGGAACAAAGTCTCACCTTTATTGACGACAATGAATATTTTAAGTTTGGGGGTGAGGGCAAGCCCGTAAGTGCAAGCAATTTAAACAAAAGAAAGATTAAAATATTCTGGTTAAAAAAAAAGGCTAGTAGCCATAGCTTCTTAGAAGCATTCCGCTATCTTTCTAACACCACAACTATTACTTAGTTTGTTTCCCTTGCTAAGGTGTGCTATTTTCTACTCAAGTATGCCACTCTAAGAACGATGAATTTTGATGTGGTTAGATATGAGTGTAACCTAAGTCGGCATGCGTTCTTGGGTAAACGAGGCCACAGGGGATTCTAGGTTGCTAAAAGTGTGTGCGCTTGGGAAAAATGTTTAGCTCGAATACTTTGGGCAATTTAGAGGATCAAAGGATTGAGTACAATAGTTCAAGACGTAGGAATTAAGTATAATGGGATGCAATTTGCAGTCTTAGTAAAGAAAAATTGGTAGCAAAGAATGAACCTATTAGAAACTTCAAATTCTAGAAAAGGGAAATTTTGAACTGGGGAGCTAAGGGATGTAATGAAACTTTCTAGAAGCTAAGAAACATAAAGCTAAGCTTAAGGGAAGTTATTTAGAAAAGAACAATTATGTCTACTAAACAACGCATTACTCGAGACGAGCAATGATTCAAGTTTGGAGATTTGATAACTCTCAGATAGAGCGTTATTTAAACCATCATTGTAGGCATTATAGGAATTTTCTAAATAGAAATGAATGAATTTAGAAGCAAAAGTATAAATATCAAGATCAAAATCAGCATGCATTCACACTTGGTGAGCTTAAATAAGAAAAGAAAGCTTTATTGACTCAGACTCGACATCAAATTAAAAACTTACTATTTAATCTATTGGGCACAAAACGTTCCATACGAATTAAATAATGTAGCATTAAAATTATGAGAACCACTAAACCAAAATTAACTAACCGAGATAGCTATGAATGTATTAATTTTAGTTAATTATTTCTTAAAGGGCTATTATGCAAGAATTTGGAATAAGCACAATTACATACACATAAGCCAACTCCTTACTACAATTTACGATCATTTGGGACAATTACCACATACCACAAAATCATATATGACAAGAATCAATTGATAATAAACTAAGTCTTTAATTTACCGACAACCAATCACAAGAATAAGAACAAGAAACAATTAATTCTTGAATTGAAAAAAAAAAAATTATTTAGTCCAAAACCTCACAAAACTACAATTGAATTAAACCACCTTTCAATCAGAAATTGAAATTTAGCTATACCTGATGAAAGAACAATAAAATTTGTATATAAAAAAAACATCTAAGACCTCGTTTGATAACCATTTTATTTTTTGTTTTTGATTTTTGACATTTAAGCCTACAACAACTACTTTACCATATATTTTTTCTTATTTGAATATCTATATCTTACTTATATTTTAAGAAATCAAACTAAAATTTGGGTACAAAAAAATAGCTTTCAAAAGTTTGTTTTTGTTTTTTAAATTTGTTTAGTATTCACCTACTTTTTCAAGAAAAGATGGATACCATTATAGAAAAGATGGAGTACATTGTAGAAAACTTAAGTGGAAATAAGTTTAAATTTCAAAAACCAAATAGTTACCAAACGAATCCTAAGATAATTAAAAAAATTTAAAAATAAATCAAACCGAACAAACCGTGGTTGCCTCCTCTTTTCTTTTCAACGTTTGTCGTCTAAGAAAAAACAGAGAAATTTTCCAGTCCCTCTCTCTCCAAATGACGATTCAAAACCCCATTCAGAAAAAATGATTCTCAGCCTCGTTTTCTTTCTGCTCTCCTGAAGAGAATAATAAAAAATCATGCAGGAAGTTAGACCCCACTTTCCTCCACTTTTGCCACTGCCATAGAAAATATATATATATGTGTGTGTATAATAATTGACAGATATATTTTTGTTTTTGGTCAAAAGAGTCAAAGTCTTTATAAATATTTTTTCATCATTTTCTAACTTAATTCTATTTTTTCTAAATTAATGGCAGATGTCATTGTTTCTATTTATTTTTTCTGTTTTCAATTTTTTTTAATTATCATTTACAATTTTATAACTAACCTAAAATATATTTTTGGGTTAATTTCTTCGAACTTTTAAGAATTTACCACCTAAATCAAATTAAGCATATTTTATACAATTAGACATACTTCAACTAACAGATGGAGAAATTATACCGAATAAAAATAATTATTAGCATTTATACGTGCATATGACCGACGTATGGTGGCGCGTGTTGCAAAGGGTGTTGGTGCAAAACGTGTTGTGTGGCTAAGTTGAGGCCTTTCTAAGCAAGGTTGGACGCACGAGCTTGCCAAATAAGCTGAGGGGCACTAGCTCCGCTTCTCATACACGCGATAGGCACTCAGTTGCGTGACAAGTGGTGCCTAGTGTGCGGGCAAGGCACTACGATGGGGTATGCAATGATCGGTTTATAACGCGTGAATGCACGTGGGCATGTAAGCAGGGACACTTGGTTACGATGCAATTGTTCAAGGGGCACGCGTTGGGCGGCCAAGGCATTAAAGGCGTGTTGGAAGCCACGGCTGGTGAGTGATCAGATGGGTATCGGCCGCGCTATGCAGCTGCACAGTTGTGATCATGGGTGGGGCTACAAGTGCATGGTTTTCTTAATGGAAAGACATGATTGTGAGGGGCGCAACCACTGGTAATGTTGCACCGAAGAGCATGGTTGACTCTCAAGAATGGCGTGGCATTAGGGGCACCTGATAACTCTCAATCAGAGAGTTATTTAGGCTTTTATTTCGATAGAAATTTAAGTTATTGGACATGAATAGAATATTTTCTAGACTTAAAATGACATTAAGATAGAGGTTTTTCATATAAATACAATGTTGCACGCATGAAGGGAATGAAATATAAATATAAGGAAAATTGCGGATTTTAGAATGAAAAGATGAATGTTGAAGCTACTTTTGCCGAAGTGATAAAATCATAGTTGCTTGCTAAACCTTTGCTTTGTTTCGAGGAGATAAAGGCAAATCGCTTCGCATTCAGAGGAAAAGACAACCCGCAATTACGGTACGCATCGTAGGCAATAGAATATGGTATAACGGTTAGAAAAAATTGCAGAAAATCAAGAATCTATCGCAGGAAGATTTTTCTAAAGATCAAATATTTCCCTTTTACAGATTGTCTTGATTCGCAAGTTTCAAACCCTAGCCGTCTCTATATATACATGATGAAAAAGTTAGGTGATATCTCTAAATAATAGAGTTATTTAAGCCTTATTCCTAGTACATTTTAACTATCTATGTATTGATTAGATAAAATCTAAGGTTAAAATGATATTAGAATTAAAGATATTCGTATAAGTTATAGGCACTTAGTCGCGCGACAAGTTGTGCATAGTGTGTGGGCAAGGCACCACGATGGGGAGTGCAATGATCGGTCTATAGCATGTGAATGCATGTGTGCGTGTTAGTAGGAACACTAGGTCAAAGTGCAACTGTGCAAAAGGCACGCATTGGGCGGTCAAAGCACCAAAGGCGTGTTGGGAAGCCTCGGTTGCGTGATCAGATGGGTATGGGTGGCGCTATGAGGCCGCACGATTGTGATCGTGGATGGGTCTACAAGTGCATGGTTGGCTGAATCGAACGACATGATTGTGAGGGGGGCAACCAATGGTAGTGTTGCATCGAAGTGCATGAATAGAATATTTTTTAAACTTAAAATGACATTAAGATAGAGGTTTTTCTTATAAATACAATGTTGCACACATGAAGGGAATGAAATATAAGGAAACTCAAGGATTTGAGAATGAAAAGATGAATGTTGAAGCTTTTTGTGCAGAAGTGATAAAATCATAGTTGCTCGCTAAATATTTGCTTTATTTTAAGAAGATAAAGGTGGATCGCTTCACATTCTAAGGATAAGACAAATCGCAAAGTGTTGTGGTATGCATCGTATGCGATAGAATCTGGTAGAACAGTTAGACAAAATCGAAGTAAATAAGGAATCTGTAGTAGGAAAAATTTTTCGAAGATCAAATCTTTCCTTTTTACTGATTGTTTTGATTTGCAAGTTTCAAACCCTAGCCATCTCTATATATACACGATGAAGAAGCTAGGTGATAACTCTAAATAATAGAGTTATTTAAGCCTTATTCTTGGTATGTTTTAACTATTCATGCATTGAATAGATAAAATCTATAATTAAAGATATTTGTATAAGTTATGCAGGAAAAGTCCAAAAGAACTTTAAGGATAAAACTAGGACAAACTAATAACATTGATTGAGAATGTCTAACGCTTTGAGCAATAACATGTCAAGAATCCAATCTTCAGTGATATCTTATCTTATGTGCAGAGCTAGGGAAAGTGTATGCATTGCTAGGATATGTCAGAATACGGAGTCTAACGCTTTGGAGGATTGCAAATCAAGTTTAACTTCTCAACTAAATTGCAGAAATATAGGAAGATCTATTATTTTGCTAGAAAGATAAAGACAAGCTCCAGAATCTTCCGAAGATCAAACTAGGTCACAAGGAAGACAGAAACCTTTAAATACGTGAAAGATCGATGATCAAGGTGTGTAGGTTTTTTATGGTTTTGTTTATAATGGATTGCGAGGTTTGCCGAGTGGTATCAATTTTGCTCTCTGCCATGTCTGTTATCTTCAAAGCCCGAGCAAGCTAGTACTAAGGTGTCTATCGAAGTCTGGAGATCGCAAATGGCAACGACATCAATTCTTTAGCAACCCGCTTTTTATTTATGCTTGTTACTACTTTTATAGTTTAGGATTTCCCTTTATCCCTTGTTTTAAATTAATAAGAGTAGGTTGTAATGCAAACACTTGGATTTCTATTCAAGAGAGTTTACTTTTATTTCCTTATTTTATTTTCCGCATTCTCATGTATATTTAGTTTTTAATCAAGACGCATGCTAAGCAACAATAAAATTATGAGAAATAATTAATATTAGTTTAGGATAGAAAAAGATGAGTGAGTATTTATAGCGGTTGTTTTAACTAGCAAGGGTCAATTGATAACTCACCTGTCGCTCGCTTTCGTCCTCCTCCGAAGAGGGGACTGTAAGGGATTAACCCAACCTTAATCATTAGGTTTCTACTTAATCTTTTACATATTTAGGGAGAGGACTAGGAATTATCATCCCACTAGTGCATGCTTATCACTTATATTAATTCCAAGCTTGCAAACGAGCGTCGAGACTTGTTACATTACTTTCCGAAAGGAAGTTTTAGCCCTGAGTGTAGCATGAATTAACTTTCTTACCACAATTTATCATGAATGAACATTAATCTCTTCCCGAACTTAACATTCGCTTTAATAAAACACTCTGTTAGATTTAGGAACCAAACTACCAATCAAATGAATTTTCTTTTCTTGACTCTTAGTCTAACACCACTGATTGAACCCAATTACCTGTGGAGAATGATGATACAAATACTTATCACTTGTTGTAAATTCGACTGTGTATACTTGCATAATATTTAGTTCGAAATTATAGGACTTTAGTCACACACTTAGAATTAATCAATAGAATATTCATACTACAGCTAAATCAACATCAAGTTTTTGGCATCGTTGCTGGATAATTATTTTCAATCAATGGTGTACAATTAAGAGTAGTTTATTAAGTTCATAAGGGCTAACTATGTCAATTTTTGTGATTGCACTTAACCAGCGGTATAGGAATATGGGGACAAATGACAAAGAGTTTTTTATTTAGGGTCATGCAAGTCAAAAGATCAATTACCTCATCGAGACTCGCTGAAAAGAACTTCAACATTTATTGATGCTTACACTACAGCTAATCGACACAATGCCTTACCAGCTAACTTGGATCCCTTGGTTGATCCCAAGTGTAGAGCCATTATCACTACAGCTGCCCCAAAGACATATAAGGTAAGTCAAGGTAAAATTAGATAAGGGAGAAGCTAAGAGCATTTTTGGAATGTTGATATGTTATAAGGCATATCCTAAACCTTATTACTCAAGGAATGCAATACTTGAGCATGGAAAAATTGGTACTTATAAATTCACCTAAAGTTATTGTACGTTATAATTTTTTCTATCTCTTACCTTAAGAAGAAGCTATCTTTACTTGCTTTCATAGAATATAGTTGTTATCTTTACTTGCTGCTGAAGTATTGAAGAAAGGCAAGAATAAAAAAATGCACAGGACTTCGATTCAGTCAAAACGCCCAATTACAAATAATGGCGCAAAAATTAGTCAAACTGAACCGATGACTTACAAAAGTAATAATTCAAGTCGTTTACAGTGGCTAATGATGTCTATTCATTAAACCATTGCGCCACCTCAACTCTTATAAATATATGACTTGCCTGTCACTTTCACTTTTTTATTTTAGAAATTTTTAAGAGCCCTAAATCATCAAACAACCCTTCCATCTTCGATTATTCACAAATTCGGCCCCCATTTAAGAACCCTAATTCGTGATGGCCCTAAAATCAAAATTCACCGCCAAGAAGTTAACCCTGGCCTTCCTGAACATCCAAAATTCTTATAGCCCTTCACGCATTTCAACCTCGAAAACCTTTTTGGAGACAGAAAAAAAGAAGCCTGAACATTTGAATAAGAAAATCATCTTTGATTTGTCAGATGACGAGCAACTCTAAGCCCCTACTACTCAACTGAATGCAGAACAGTCTGTCGCACCAGTTGGTGAGGAAATTCAAATCGAATTACCGATTACGCTAGCAATGGTATACCCGTGCGCAAATATGTCTTCGGACAGATGAGTGACAATAGAGCTAGAAGCATCTTCGAGAGTTGCAGAGCACCAAATTGTTGACAATTATGAGCAAGAAATCGAGTCACGGCTAACTCAGGTGCCTTTAGCAGACAATCTGGACGAAGAAGCCAATATGGGCACGAAGGTGCTAGAACTAGAGAAGAATTTTTTGGAAGACATGGAAGTAAATCTTGAGCAAGTTGTGAAGAGTGTCACGAGGGATCAGAAGGACAAGACCGGAGATGAAGAAAGAGTCACAGCGTGTAGCTTTGGAGAAGAAACAAAAGAGGAAGAACCTAGAACACCGCTCAAGTGATGGAATTGAAAAGCAAACCCTTTGGTAGAGACTCTAAAGAAGAAAAGATAGGGCTAGGAAGTTGTCAACCCGGTAAGAGAAAAGTTAGAGAGCAAATGGAAGAACGCCTTTGTGGCATGCATCGCAAGAAATCTCGCATAAAAAAAGAAAAGGCTAAACGAATTGGGGGAGTCTTTGGCACAGGCAAAGCGATTTGCATTTACCAAAGGAAGAGACTGCTACGCACTCTGTTAGAAAAAAAAAACATTCTGAAAGGAGTAGGGCTTTTCACAGCTTACTCTACTGGATTTCATAACAAAGGAAATTGAGGCAAGAGGCTGGAAGAGGTTTGTAAAGCTAAGTATCGCGAAATGCACAGACTAAGTGCAACAGTTTTTCAATAATTAAGCTCAGATGAGGGGTGCACAACGCGAGTCTAGAGGAAGGTGATAGATTGGAGTGTTGAGGTGTGGAACTAAGTGTTCGACTTTGAAAATAATCCAAAGGTAGAAGTCAATAAAGTGGTCACTAGGCCACCAACCACGCATTTACAAGCTTGCTTGGAGAGGATCTGAATGTTTGTAGCTTTATGGAATGCAAACACGTCATTGTAATCTATTTATCTGAACCTAAAAGGAAAGTACTGGCTTAACTTCGTTAAGCCCAGCCTAATGCAATCCACTCATAACAGAATCTTCACTAGGGGTGGAGCCCTGTTGATCTACACCATTTGCGCAAACCTCACCATAGGGGTCGGCTGGATCATTGAGGAAGAAATTAAAAGGCGAGTCAAGAAGGTGCAAGGGAAAATATTTTTCCATCACTCCATCACCAGGCTTTGCATCAATCAAGGAATGCAGCCGCTATCAACTGATGAAATGCTGGCACCGTGCCCCGTCTACTAGGCCTTGGAAGCAAGTCTAAAGATAGCCTTAGTCAAGCCCAAGTGTCCCCATCTCAACGGATGCCACTAGCTTAGCAAACATCGTCACCCGTACAGCAAACACAACTGGCCCAAGCATCCCAACCAGGTCCCAGCTCAACCGTGATCTGTGAAGAGATCCTTTGTCAACTGATGAGCATTGAAGCCAGGTTTAACATTTCCAACATCAAGCCTGCGCCTACTAGGCATATGTCGAGTGTTAGAGTTATTTATTATGTATATATATTTGTTTATTATGTATTTCTAGTATTAGGCCCGTTAGGCCCTTTAGGCCCATTGGTAGCTACTGTATATTCTATATAAAGGCATTGCCTCCATGAATAATATGTAGAATAACTATTCAATCTCAATATTGTGTTACATGGTATCAGAGTCGTCTTGGCTTTTTCGAAATTAGGGTTTGGTGTTCACATCTCGAGGTCTTTCGAGTTGTGGTTCTGCCGTCAAGAGTTACTGTCTATCAGTCGACAGAAATCGTCTGTCATCTGTCAGATCGACCGTTAGTCGTCAAAATTTTTCGGAGTCCATTTTCGACGAAATTTACACCAAATATTCAGAGAGGGCCGATCTACACATTTAAATAAGTTTCATCGCGAAACGACGAGCGATCCGAGCTCAAGCGTCAAAAACAGATTTTTATCGTCGAACACACGCATCGTGCGTGAGG
>JBBMKA010024554.1:6370-17881 GCA_037833695.1 Sechiopsis laciniata | reverse complement strand
TTTGAGGCTTTGTTGGCCAATACTTCAAACGGCGGCTCTGTTGTGGATATAATGTGAGGATCAAACGATGATTCCAATCCAGAATCTGGTTGTCGGATAGAACCATGTCGTTTCCATATCCTTCGATGTCGTTTTCGTCTCTCGAGTGTTTCTGTTTGTCTTCCCTTGGAAGTGCGAAAAATTGTTTGACTACTCGTCGAACTTCTTCTAGAAATTCTGTTGACATCCCATGATTTATGGCCTGTAACACCCCACAAAACTTTAATTAAGTTACCCCTTTTTTTAAATTTAGAAATTGGAATAAAAGCTTCCAACTTCAAAATTTTCATAAACTTTGACAAAATATTTAATCTATCCTAATAAATTCTATAAAATAGCTAAAAAAAGAACTTGTAACAGCATGTAAATTACAAAGGATCAACTTGAAAACAAAGTCTAGCCTCATATATGGATACTACATCTGTTGTCGATTAGGTCGAACAATACCAAACAACTTATAAATAATCTATACCGACAACACATAATGTTCGATACACTGGTACTCGCACAAACGAGCGCCACACATGAACTATCATCGATTGACATCACCCACAAACACAACATTGAATGTTACACAGCACACTAATCACAAAGAATTTAATGAATCAACTTAATGAATTTTGAGAAAGACTTAAACCTTGTGATTTTTTATTATATTAGACAAATAATATGTAGTATATAAAATTTAAAATACTAAAAATATTCGCTAAATTCTAGAAAATATCTAATAAATTTCAAATAAGTGTAAAAAGTGATAAAAAATAATATTAAAATAATAAATCTAGACATAAATTTTGAAAGAAATATGAGATTAAACCAGAAAGCAGCCCCAGTGGTGAAGCCCATGTCGGAGTTTATCCAGCTCCGGCCCGGAATCGGAGGAAGAAGAAAGCAGAGAAACATCAATTACAGGAGCTTCCATTGAAGGAGCTTCAAAAACTCCACGATTTTTTTCTGTATGGATAAATCTCGCCGGAACTTCATCGGCGACGGTGATTGAAGCCATGGCTGATGTGGCGCGGAAAGAAGCCATGGCGTTTGTGCAATAATACACTCTCAATGCAATCACTAGATCACGTGGCAGCATTATATTGAGATTTTTTTTGAGTTACAAACACGTGGCAGCTTCTGTTTTAAAATAACGCCACGTCATTTAAGCATAATTTAAATTCTGTTCCATGGCCCTAGTACATAGTCTTAGATATGACTTCATACATACTTTTATTCCATGGGTCATTTTCTGGTTCTAGAAGTCTTGATTAAATATCTCCAAGCATTTATTGTCGACATTTTCATTGTTTAATTAAAATCATATTTTCTATAATTAAAAAGTCATGAATTTGAATTTATCACATTAAACATATTTGAATTAAAAAAAGTGAAAATATTTAAGTATGATGATGTGTTGCAAAATATATGTTGAGAAAATAAATTATATTTGAATTTCTAAAGTATCCACATTAATAATGTAGGAGGAAAATTTAAAGAATATAAGAAAGTAATAACACTTTTATTGATATGAGATATTTTTTTTTCGAAAGATAACAAAAATTAGAGGTATAAAAAGTGATATGAATGGAGCTTTGTAATCATGATTGTCCCCATCAGTATATTTCTTAGTCTATAAATGGGTGCTGGCTTTTTTTTTTTTTTTTTAATATTTAAATGAGGGTTTATTTTTCCTTTTGGAAAGGTTGTCAGCGGAGGATTCTCACTTTCCAATTAAATTATTTGGCAAGAAATTAATTAGCAGAAAAAATTGGTTGTCGTTGCATGCTCAATATTTTCTCTAATTATTTTAATCGATGAAGTGGAAGTTACAAATTTATACTACAGTACTATAAAATAACTTTCTTATTCATGATCATGAATTTTATTGACCAAATAAACTTTTAACCTAAAGAAATTGAAACTCCCCACAAAGCACATACACTTTTAATCAAAATCATTTCACTCGAAGAAATGTCGTTGAGAAATTCAGAAGAGCAATCTTGTAATTTAAAAATGGTTTTGCAACAAGAAGGATGAGGAGCAACTGCATTCTTTACCGCATCGATAACGCATTTCGTTGCCTTCGGAACGAATGATATGCACGGAAACAATGAGAAATCCTTCGTTTCCATTGGATCAGGCGATGCCGCCTCGACCACCATACGAGCTGTTGTTGAGGATGTTAAAATCACTATGCAGATTAGGAATACAAATGCTAACTTCATTCCGAGTGTGTTCAATGACTTTGCCACCATGTTATTTAGTAATTAAGTACAGTAAGAAGAGTTTAAATTGGGATGTGGAAGAAATTGTGAGTTGTGGAGGTCTTATGAGGAAAAGCATAGTATCGAATGGGTCGGTGGCATAATGGTTTCATTGTTTGGTTGTAAACCAGTTCAACATATGTGTCACAGGTTCAATTTCGAGAATCAGTATTTGTCTCCCTCTCCGGATATGTACTCAAAAAAAAAAAAAAAAGGAAAAGCATAGTTGTGAAACGTTAAGTAATTTATGGTCATAGGTAAACTGTCATTGTGCTTTTGTGCAACTTTGGTTTTTGAAGTTACAAAATTGGAGTTTTATCCAGTATTGTGGAGTCACAAAATTCAAAGTTTAATAATCATGAATTGGATTTGGAATGTTAAAAAGGTTGGGTGTTAATCTGAAATTATTGAAAAAAATAAAAGGAATTTTTTTAGGAAAAATGAACTATGTTGCTCTAAAAATGTTTTGTTCGCTACATAAATTTATCAAATAATATGAGAGTTCGATTTTTGAATTTAAAATATGATCCTGAAATTGAAATAGATTAATACCAAACAACATAACCAATCGTGCTATCGAACCATTAAAAAAAAAAAAAAACTTATATATATTTAATCATATAAAATCTGAATTTACATATTCTATTGGTTATATAAAAATATGTCTACTTTAATATTAAATATATATTAATAATATTAAAGTAGACATATTTTTATATAACCAATTGACTTCAATTGTAAATTCAGATTTTATATGATTAAATATGATCACATAAATACTAAATTTGTATGAAAAAATTGTCATTTCATTTTATCTGCATATTTATATATATTTTATAGATCTGTAGATAATCTTGAAAATAAAATTATAATGGAGAGTCTACTTTCTAAAATTTCTAAAATGTTTGAACTATAGAAATCAAATTGGAAACAAAATCACAAGAGCCCAATACTTAAAGATTATATGTAAGTGAAACTTACTCATCATTTTAAAAAAAATAAAAAAAATATAATTATTAATATTGATGAGTATTGTTTCTCAAAAAAAAAAAAAATGATGAGTATTTACTTTTTTATATTATTGTATTAATGAATATTTATAATACCGTATTAAAATATATTAATAATTATAGATGTAAATACTTTAAAATTTTCCTACATTTATAATTATTTTATAAGAAAAATTCATCAAGTACAATTTCAGTATATTTAAACAATGGAGGGAAATTGTGGTTTAAACCCTTTTAAAATTTAATTGATAACCCACACACTTTGATTCCAAGAATTATCAATAGAAATATAGTTCGAGTGGCATCTTGTATTACTTCGTTTTTTTTTTTTTTGGTATTACCTTGTTCTGAGCCCTCCTTTCCTAGATATTGTTGAAATAAAAAGCGAAATAAATCGTGTATTCCAAGAATCATACATATTCTTGTGTCACAAACTTTTCATACCATCAATATAGTTTTGGAATACGAGGAAAACCTTTAAATGACTTTCAACAAAATGCTTACTCTCATTCAACCGGATGAATTTCGTTTTGAGCAAATTCACCATCTCATAAATTTATAGCATAGTACAATAGAAAAAAGAAAACTTATATTATTATGATAGTTTTTTATTCATCAATGATCCAATTACTAAAGAAATTGAAACATCTTACAAAGTACAAACTTTTTGAATAAAATCTGTTACGCGATCAGGGATGTGCTTGAGAAAATCGGGATCACATTGGTTGATCTCGGAAAAGGCATTGCAACAAGTAGAATGAGGAACCATAAAATCTTTGATGATTTCAGACACACACATTGTTGTTTTAAACATCAAAGCTGCACAACCTTCGAAAGAGTTTTCTTCCGATGAACTTGACGTTGGCGCCGGTGCCGAGGCTACCTCTATACTGGCTACTGTTGATGAGGCTGAAATGGCTATGCATACAAGAAACAGAAGAGCTAACTTTGTTGCCATTGTTTATAGAAAATGAGTGAGGAGATCTATGAATAAGAAAGTTGTTTTTGGTTTGTGTGAAAAAAGTTGTGGGTTGTGAGGTCTTTATATAGGGTTTGATTTTGGCATCATTACATGACCTTTTTTTTAAAAAAACAAAAAACAAAAAATTGAAAAAGACGCTGCATTAAATTAAAGTAGAATATGATGAAAAAAGTTACAAAAATGCACTTTAATTTTAAAAAATTCATTTTTTCTACCACCGGATCAATAGTTTGTCGACATTATTGGATATTCAATAACTAATAACTAAAATGTTATGAATTTAAATTATTTCATCTCAATTATTTTTAAACTCAAAAAATAAATAAAAATAAAATTTAGTTCAACAAAAATTGACTAAAAATTGATTAGAATAGTTTTTGTGCAGAATTTGACTAATGTCAAATAAGTAAATGACCACTATAAATTGAATTTATTATCTTAAATACTTCAAGATTCTCTTTGACCAATATATCACTCCATCATATTTAAAATAATAATTTAATTTTAGATAAATACGGTTGTAAGACTACAACTCGTGTATATATATAGATGCTAATTCATTGTAAAAAGTCAAATTGTTTTTTACTTTTTTTAGTTGAAAGATGTTTGACTTCTTGTGTTATTTAATAATAATAGATAACAATAAACTTTCGTGATATATAAAGATGTTTGGGCTTTAGCACAAACAAAAAAGCCCAACTCTTTCACTTGAAACCGGCTGGTCCATGTTTTCACTTTAACCCGGCCCATCAAGTTGGGCTAATTGTTCCATCTCTTTGTTGCTTCTCACTCAAGTTAAAAGCTGACGTGACCAAGAAGTAGAGATGTCACAGGGCGAGGATTCCCTGCTGGGCACCGGCGGTGTGGGATTTTTTTTCAATTTATTATTTTTTTCATTTTTTATTTTTTATATATTTTTTAAACAAAAAATTCAAAAAAAAAAAAGAAAAGATTTTTTTAGAAAATATCTATAAATTTCAACTATAATGTTAATCATCAAATAAATTATTCATATACATAGATAATATCGCCAACAAATATATATTTATTTGAAAGTTAAAGGGGTAGAATTAAGAAAACATATTATATATATATATATAGGGATCGGGGAAATCAGGGACGGGGAATACAATCCCCATTCCCTTGTAGCCAACAAGAATTTTTTCTCCCCGTCCCTGGCCCCATTCCTCACCTAATCGGGGATTCCCCACTCCGTCGGAACCCGGCCCCGCAGGCAAAATGGACATCCCTGTCAAGAAGGGATTAATGTAATTGTGTAAGATGAGAAGATAGTAAAGAAAAATATTGTGAGACAAGAAATAGAAATGAGTATTTTCATTTACAACAATATTTTTCAATACCTTAATTTCTTTAATAGTTTAATATATATATATATATATATATATATATATAACAAAATTACAAATAACACTTTATTTAAAACTTTATTTATTTTATTAAAGTTTGAAACGCATATTGTGTTCTTGCAGCAAAAAAAAAAAAAAAAAAATGTTACTATGTATTGTATGTTACTATGTATACTATTGATCATATAAGATCACAAAGTAATTTGTTGGGAGAAAAATATTGTAGGAGCGTATCTATATTTTTTTCTATTATTATTTTTAATGAATGAATTTAGATTTAAAAATAATAATAATAAGAAGAATGGATAACAACTTTCTTCTAAAAAAAACAAAAACAAATGAGAGTAGTGGCATAATATTTTCATTGTTTGATAATAATTCAATTTGACACCAAAGTTATGGGTTTGAGGTTAGAAATTGAATTATTGAAAATGTTTATTTCTCATATTTTTCTATTATGGTTATTTTTTAAAAAAAAAATATTTAAGATTTTAGTCAAATTCAAATAACAACACCCCATTAAAAAAAGCGCATAAAAGAAAGAAATTACATAATGAAAATAGTATTTATAAATTTTAATTTAAAAATCAAAAGTAAAAATCTAGTTATTAAATGGGACTTGATTTAGATATTTTTTAATCTATTTTTATGAATATATTTTAAAAAATAACTCTCCCTTGTAAACTTATAACATAGTATATTGTATAATCTGTGAAAAAAAAAGGTATATAGTACAGATTAATTTTAAAATGAAAGAACTCATTATTATCTAATTTTCGTAAACATTATTTCATTCTCATTTCTGTTGAATTAAAGGAGCCAAAAAAAAAAAAAAATAAATAAATAAAAAGAACAATTCAAACAAAACCGAATTACGCAGCTTTGACCAAAAAAAGAAAGAAAGAAAAATGTGTATGAAGGAGAAGCCAATTAATGCATTCATATTTTATTACTCTATATGGTCATATAGACCAAATTTGTATTTGCAAAATTTTTTTTTTAGTACCAAGACCTATCGAACCGCAACGTATGATAATTGAGATTGAGCCCAATACATCACTTTGCCAACGTGCTACAACTTATTTTGGTATATTTGCAAAATTGTTTATTATGTAGAATGTGTCACTAAATTATAAATTTAGGTGATATAATTTAGAGAAAATTAAATCTTAGTCCATGTCATTCTTCTTCTTTTTTTAAACAATTAGTCAATATCATTCTTAAAAGTTAGAAATTAATCCATAGGATTAGATAAATTTTACAATACCCGACAAATTAAGCATGTAATAATTAGATATACATATATAAATAAGGTGATTGCCAAAGAATTAAATAGTTATTGAACAAAATTCGAGTTGTCAATTTTTTTAAAAAAAATGCATTAAAATTTTCCAACTTAAATGTTTTTTAAAAAATCAACAAGAACTATTTATGAAATTTTATCAAATCATAAAAATTATAATTATAATATTTAAAATCACATCAAATAAATTTTAACTCTCCAAAAACATATGGATTAAATTCGTATTTTTTTGTGATCATAGTGAGAAAACGAGAGAAAAGTGCAAACAAACAAAACAAATAGAATTTTGGAGTGCATAACGTGATGAGTTCCATTCACGATGACCACCTATATAAGAATTAATTTCCTACAAATTTTTTTGGCATTAAAATGTTGTAGAGTCAGGTGGTATGTCCCGTGACATTAGTCGAGGTATGTGAAAGCTGACCCAAACAGTTACGCGTATAAAAAAAAAAAAAAACCACACAATTTTGACATTCTGTCAATGAGGTGTACTACATGTCAACTAAGATGTTGACATGATTTACATTTTATTGCTATATATGGTCATATTGTATTTCCAAAATTGTCTAATCTTTAAATTTAAAACGAGAGGTTTTACAAATTTGGTATCTATATCTCACCGTATATAGTAATAATTCTTAATGCATTAAATATCTTCTTCACATTTGCATTTTGGTTTGAGTTGTATTTTTCTTTCCATTTATTTAAGTTAGGCTCGTTTATTTTATTTTTTTATTTATATTATTATGAATTTAAGAAAATTTGAGATTCGAATTCATAACCAACTACTATTACATAACTCTTAAAATAATAATAATAATAATAATAATAATAATAATAATAACTATTACGTAATACATGATATTATTGGAATACTACTCATTTTGGCTTGAACTTATTTATTTATAATCCATCAAAACATAACTCAATGAAGGTAAGTATAAGTGTGTATTTGTGAGGTTCAAGTCTTCTATCAAATTATTTGTTTAATTAAAAAACATTCATTTATTCATGTATTATTTAGTTGTCATTTCCTTTTGATGATGCAGAATGAAATCAATGGGCGGAATTTTATCTGTAAAAAAAGTTGTGTATATATATATATTTAGTTACTACCAATTTGTGAATCCTATCATAGGAAAGAATTGACAAAACCCTTTATTGACATTTTCATTTCTCCTATTAGTTATCTTACCTTTTATTAATTATTTATTTTTATTTCTCTTATTTATAATATTAGTAAATATTTATTTTACTTAGAAATTATTTATTGACATTAGACAAATTGTTAAAAGAGAAATATTTAGATCATACCCGGGCATGATGTATAAAATAATGCCCATATATGTAGCTTAATATGAGCCACAATCTATTTTTCTTTATTTTATTTTTTTTATCTTTTGGATTTATAATCAAATAGATTGTGACTCATATTGAACCATATATGTGTGCATTATTTTATATATCATGCCCGAACATTATTTAAATATTCCTCTTGTTAAAATAGAATTCATTATTAATTAACAATAAAATTCAATCATATATAAAAGGATAAAATAAATCAAACTTTAAATATATGGATTTAATAAATATCAGTGTATAGTATGACTCAACCAACATCAATCCTATTTATCAAAAAAAAAAAAGAAAAAACCAACATCAATCCTATACTTCATTCAAAAGATCCGAGTTTGAAATTCTCACACTTATATTAAAAAAAAAGTTGATTCTACGATCGAAGCTTCAATTAATTGTATAACTCATATATTAAAAAAATAACTCAAAAGAAAAAAATGTAGTTTTTTTAATATATATTTTTTTAATACAACAATAATTAGGGATGCTCGATTTATATCCATAACATTTAGTTTACTCATATGGCGTCATCATCGGAAATCCGCCTCTTTTGGTAGTTTTTTGTAATACTCTAGTGAACAAATGTTAACAAAGAATTACAATTTTCTATTACCATAAAGATTTCAAAATCTTCCACTATATAAGATCCTCAAACTCTTACATTTCTCCCACAAACCAAACAATAACTTCTTTCATTTCTCTAGACTTCGACACTCAATTTTCCTTCAACAATGGCGGCAACGTTACTTAACGCGTCAGCAACAAAGCTAGCACTCGTATTTCTAGTATGCGTAGCTGTTTTAGCACCATTGGTGAAGGTCGATGCGATGGCGCCTAGTCCGTTAGAAACAAGCGACTTCTCTTTCTTTGGATGCACATCGTTTGTTACAGAGGCGGCGACATGTGTGGTAGATGTGTTTGATAAAACGATTGCTTCTCATCCTTCTTGTTGCGAAGCCATTAAGAATCTCAACGATTGTGCTCCTCAATTACTCCAAAAAATTCCTCCTGTTGAGATGGATTTGATTAAGAAGGTTTGTGCTTTGTGGGGCGTTACATTGCCTTGAACTAGAAGTTCTTTGGTTAATTGGAACATGGTGAATAAAATTTGTCTTTAATTATTATTTTTCTACAGTGCTATGTAATAAATTTATGCAATGTAATAAATTTAGAGGGGAGTGTGATATTTTGTTGAGCAAAATTGTATGTTCCTTGAATTAGAATCAACATTTTGTCATTATTTGGTGAAAAGTCATTTGTACTTTGAAGATTTCTCATATTCTATATTTGAAGTTTCATATGATATATTTCTCAAACAAGAATATGACCCATGGTAGAGAGGTAGAACATGGTTAACAAAAAAAAAAAAAAAAACAACGTGATCTCAATTTGGCTCATGTGATTTTAATTTTTAATTTGTTTTCTCTATGATTTAAACATAATTTTCACTTGTATAAGTGCTTTAAAGAGTTTAATTTCTCTATGATTTGGACTTTTTTTCAATTTAGTTTTACGGTTTATAATCCAGATGAGATTCTCCATCATTTGTGTTTTTTAAATTGTATTTCTTTGTTACATCTACTTGTTTCTAAAGTCTAATCATTTATAACACCAATGTTTTTGGAGTATGAGGAAGTGTTTAGTGTCCAAATGACCTTGAAAAATGGTGGGAACAACATTTTGTTCCAACAAATTCACTCTCCCTTACTCTAAAAAAAAGCTTACTACAACTAAGATGGGCCAAATGACAAAAAAGTCCATTACAACAAAATCCAATACACACTTCTCATACTCCAAAAAAGTTCATAGCAACTAAGGTGTGCAAAAAGGACTAAAAGAAACGATTTATTTTTTTTAAATGATTGGGAGTCAGAGTTTCACTCCCCTATATTTAGGGTATTATTGACCTATCCCTAAGTTGTGGTACCAAGATATATTAGAGTGAGTAATATGTTTTTGCACGATATTTTTAGGGAAACAAACGTATTACTCGTCCTAGTGAGTAATATTTTTTTTTTTTGCAAAATTACAAAAAAAAACGTAGTAGTAAATTTCTAAACAAAAGTAGTCTTGCTCTTCTTTTCATTGTGTATCTATTCCAGTACAGTTTCCAGCAGATCTCTCTTGTAGCAGCTTCATCTAAAATTATTTCAAACAATTATAAATAAATAAAAATAGATTTTTACGTGTATACACCTTCAATAGTTGTGTCATTGGCAAGTAGAGTCTCAATGTCACCATGTATGATCTAATAATTAAGATGTTACAGATTCGAATCTCACTACCTCAATATATATATATATATATATATATAAAAGGTGTAATTAGGGGGTTGGGGAAAGCAATGACAGCATTTGATCATTTACAGGATTTGTTGATTTGTAATCAGATGAATATCTAACAATATATGAATTGTATTTCTATAATTCCTATGGCCAGTAGTAAATGGAGATAGAAAACAATTTAGAAGAGCAGTGAATCAAGAACTAAAGACCTCGACTATAGCAGTAAACGAAAATCGAACAGAAAAAACTACATATCAGTTGTATACACAGAGAGGATGTTGTTCTTGAATATAGTAAAAGAAAAAGTAGAACTTCAAATATAATTTAATTTAATAAATTTTTAAATGAATATACATATACATGCACTAGGATTACAAAATAAATGTCATTACACCATAAATATTACAAGCCAGGATAAGAAACAATGAAAGAATTTATTTTTTAGGGAGACTTGAACAGAACTGAACTGACAATAAAAAATTATGGTATAACTATGAGCTTAAACATGAACACTACTTTAGGAGACTAAAGGATCAAGGTGAAAGCAGAAACTAACTAAAATGGAAATCCCTGCAATTTCATCTTGTCCCCAAATTTAAGATTGATGATAGCAGAATGCTGAATTGAGAAATAATGCATAATAACAATATAAATGGACACCTTTCTTTTAATACAGCTACAATTGTACCATGATAGAAGAAATGAAACCTGTTGAAACAAAACAAAAGTTAGCCGTTGTTAGTTGTTACAGTGATGCAAATTCATGAACCCTTCATTTTCAATACACAAAATGTAATTTTTAAAGTTGTTGATCAGCTTTAAGATATTTGATCAGTTGTGTTGTGATATATTTCTTTTCATGAGTAGAATTTACTGTAAGGTACCCAACCCAGGGATATAATAGTAATAAG
>JBBMKA010024514.1:7331-19229 GCA_037833695.1 Sechiopsis laciniata | reverse complement strand
GCTTTAGTTTTGCATGGATTTTTAAAAAGTAAGTGTAAAATTAGATAACAAATCGAATAAAATCATGAATGAAAGTAATTTTTTTTTCTTAATTTTTTAAAAAAACAAACAAGAATTAAAGGGATCATAATTAATTATCAATTATAGAATGTAGTTTAACCACAATTGATGAAAAGATTCAATTTTTGAGTTTAATCATATATTTATGTCAGTTGAACTATGCTTTTTTTGAGAATTTTATTTTTTTGTTTGTTTATTTCATAATTATTTATTAAATCTTTTTTTAGTTCTATTTATTAATTCTAATATAATGCAAAAACTTGATTGTAATTTTGATATCCCAAACAACACGTGAGAAAGGAATAAGATGCAATTTCAACTCATAAACTCCAAAGTCGCTTTAAAGCCTTGATTAATTTTGCTCGTCCGTTCAAAAAAAAAAAGTTGCTTGTGGAAAACGCAACAATGGATGGAGTGACGTCACCATCCACCATCAATTGGGCCTCCAATTTAATTCTGGGCCTACTAGTTCGGCCCATAGATATTAACCGCTATTTTTACTGGAAATTAATTCAGGAACGGAATTCAACAACGGAAAAACTCATACCAAGACGGAGTGTACGGAACGACATGCCCAATCCCAGCGGGGAAGAACTTCACCTACAGAATTCAGGTGAAGGATCAGATCGGAAGTTATTTCTATTTCCCTTCTCTTTCATTCCACAAAGCCGCCGGCGGATTCGGAAGCATCAGAGTTCTCAGCCGCCCTCTAATTCCGGTCCCCTTCCCGGAACCCGCCGCCGATTACACCCTCCTCATCGGCGATTGGTACACCGCCGATCACACGGTAACTAACGATTCGACGTTTGAGACTATTGATTATGATTAGAATTTTGAATGATTTGATGCACATTTCGTTATTAGTTTCTGATTTCTAGGTTTTTTTTTTTATTAGATATTGAAGAAGATCTTGGATCGTGGTCGTAGGCTTCCTTTCCCTAATGGAATTGTTATCAATGGCCGTGGTCCTAACGCTACCACTTTTACCGTGGAAAAGGGTAATTCAGATTTGGATTTGTTTTCTGTGTTTCTTGTTGGGTTTACATCAATTGAGTTGGGTTTGGGGAATTTTTTTGGATCAAACTCAAATTAATCAATTTACCAACTCATCCAACTTTAGGTAATAAAGCTATCCAATTAAATATTTTTTAGTTAGGGGTGAGTTGGATGTATGTAATAAAGCTATCCAACTTTTTTGTTAAGTTGAGGGTCATGGAGTTACTTTTTATTATTTTTATTTTTAATTTCTAATATTATGTTGTTTACCATTTTTTTTTTTTAATCCTAATATATCACTTTTTCTTAAAAAAAAAAAAAAAAAAAAATGATGAGTAATATTATAGAGATAAATTTGATGGATGAAATTGAAATGTCAACAATTTTTATAAAATATATTTTAAAGAGTTTTGAGAACAATTAATCAAAAAAGTAATGAAAATAAATTTAAAATACACATATAATTATATAATTTTTTTTTTCCAAAATTAGTAATAACTTCGGTTGCTTGGAACAATCAAAGTAATTTTAGATTAATCCATGAACTAACTCTACTTATTAAAAAAAATATTTATTTGAACCCAACTCTGATCAATCCAATATTCCAATCCAACCAGTTGAATTGGGTTGGATTGATCATGTTATTCGGGTTTTTTTCTTAACACCCTAGTATCTTGTGAAATGAAATGGGATAATTTGAATTTAAATTTATGGGATTTTTGTTGCAGGTAAAACTTACAGGTTTAGAATATCAAATGTGGGGCTTGAGCATTCGCTCAATTTCAGGGTTCAAGATCATCGGATGAAGCTTGTTGAAGTTGAAGGCACCCACACATTGCAGAATACTTATTCGTCGCTTGATGTTCATGTGGGTCAATCTTATTCAGTGCTCATCACTGCGGATCAGCCGTCTCGTGATTTCTATATCGCTGTGTCGACTCGATTTGCTTCCAAGATTCTCACCTCCACTGCCATTCTTCACTACAGCGACTCCACCACCTCTGTGGCTGGTCCAATTCCTGGTGGACCAACCAATGAAATCGATTGGTCTCTTAACCAGGCTCGTTCTATCAGGTATTGTCCATTTAATCCCTTCCCTTTTTGCTTTCTGTTTGAAAAACAAATCATTATTGCTTAAGAGTTAAGAATTTGATGGCTTTAGTTCCAAGGGGCTACCTCGTCGGTAGACGCTTGATGTCTCCAAAGTATACTCCTTTGGAGATCCTAGGTCCTAGGTTAGAAACTCACGAGTGAGTTTCATTGTAAAGTCTTTTGTTGTCTCCTAGGTCCAGACTTTGGGAAAGGCACACGTGCCTCGAGTATGTAGTGGGACGAAACTCCAATTTTTGGGGTAAAAAAAACAAAAATATCGATGCCTTTACACATTAAATATGCATTCATATCACCACTGTGAAGTTATAAGCATACTTCTTTGAAAGATTGATCATTAGTTTACTGATCCTTGCATCTTTATTTGTTTTTCTTTGTAGGACTAATCTCACTGCAAGTGGACCGAGACCAAATCCGCAGGGCTCGTATCACTATGGTCTGATTAATATTTCCAGGACTATCAAGCTGGAGAGTTATGCAGCTCTTGTTGCTGGCAAGCAGAGATATGCAGTTAACAGTGTGTCTTTTGTTCCTGCTGACACCCCTCTCAAGCTTGCAGATTACTTCAACATTGACGGCGTTTTTCGCATTGGAAGTATTCCTGATTTTCCTTCTGGCAAGAAAGTGTACCTTGATACCTCAGTCTTGGGTGCTGATTATAGAGCCTTTATTGAGATTGTTTTCCAGAACCACGAGAGCATCGTACAGAGTTGGCACCTCGATGGATACTCCTTTTGGGTTGTCGGGTAAGAACCCTTCAATTGTTAAATCAAACAACACAAAATTTGTCACACGAAAAAACTAGTTCATGTTTATTGTTTCTAACAATTCATGTTAATAATGTATTGTTTTGTTGTCTGAGTGTACTTCACTTGAGCATTGAAATCTAATTTATTGTTGCAGAATGGATGGTGGAGTTTGGACTCCTGCTAGCAGAGAACAATACAATCTCAGAGATGCAGTTTCGCGGTGTACCACTCAGGTAAACAATCTCCTCTCTTTCTAGATGTAAAAATCTCTGAAATTTCGGAATCTAGACCTTCGAGTTCAGTATAAAATCTGAATCCAACCGTAAAATACTCAAGTTTTTTATTGGTCATTTGTAGGTATACCCGAAGTCATGGACTGCCATTTATGTTTCACTTGACAATGTTGGAATGTGGAACATAAGGTCAGAGTTCTGGGGAAGACAATATCTTGGGCAACAATTTTATCTCAGAGTATACACACCAGTTAAGTCCCTTAGAGATGAATATAATATTCCAGATAATGCTCTCCTCTGTGGGAGGGCTGCTGGCAAAAGCACATTATCTCCATAAATAACTGCTGTCAAGAAGTGCAGCACATTCTTTCAATTGAGCTTCTTGCAAAATCTCATTTGCATCCTTCTCCAGTATTTTTCTAAGCACTTTCATTATCTTATTGAACAAAATTTGAAGGAGAAAGAAAGAGGAAAAAGACAATGTATTAGAGAAGAAGATCAGTTTCATTAGCTCTATTCCTTGACTGCTTGTAATTTCTGTGAATTATTATTGTACCCCAATAAAAACAGTGATTGATATTCTTTAATCATTATTTATTTTTTAAGATCAGCCAGGTTCTATTTTGCTCTCCCCCCTCCCAAAAAAGTAATGATAAAAGAAGAAGAGAGTAAGAATAGTATTGTTTGGTTAAAATTTGAACTCATAACCTCTTGGGTATTAGGTCACGAATTCATACCTCATGTCGTTGGAGCTATGCTTTAGTTGGCTATTGTTTGGTTGTTATTTGTTCGAATTTTACTGCCACTTTCAACTATTATGGAGTGACTTAGTGGTAAAGAGAGTCTTGGGAACTAAGATGTGATGAGTTCATGGTGACCACCTATCTAAGAATTAATTTCTTACAAGTAATCTTAACATTTAAATATTATAGGGTCGGGTGGTATGTCTTGTGATAATAGACGAGTTGCGTGCAATCTGGTCTAGACAGTCGCGTGATAAGATCCAAGATCTATATTGATATCAAATAATCAAGAAACTATAAGATAAGCCAAGTTTGATAGGAACTTGGAATCTTCCATTCCCAAGAGAATACTCTATTGGAATCCACAAGATTTCACTCAATATTTAGATCCTTTCCTCACTCACCCACCCATAAATGAAATTCCTAACAAACTCCCTAACTAATTGCCCATATACCCCTAGGCCCTATATTAATCTCAATTCCTCTAAAACCTAAACCTATCATCACGGTCCACGGATATCAAAAGAAAAAAGAACGTTACTATAATTTTCATTCACCTTTGCTCATTCTAACCCAGGCATAAAGTAAAAAGAAAAAGACCATGGAAAAAAAACTAAAACAGTTAATTTACATGAGATTGTATAGATTACAACGTTGAATATTCTCTTATTTGATTCATTTACAAAGCGAAGTTATAAGGAAGAATTATATCTTACTGAATGTTACATCTCTATCAACGGATTCATGTTTACCATTCATATGTTGGTTTTTACAATTTGCTTATGTGACATTTAAGTTATCAGAAAATCCATAGTTCTTTTCTGTTCTGGACCTGGTGGTATCTTGCTGGGTTGATTCTTCATCTTTCCATACTCCCATCTCAACTTTCGGAGTCAACACGGATAGAAGGTCGTCTTTTCCCCTCCGCATCTTCTTCAAGTACTCAGGTTCTTCAAATAGCTTCACTATCTGCAATGCGTGTACACTGTTAGCTCTGACAAATTGTGAAATCTTAATGCAGGGGAAGAAATTATTTACAGTTTTCATTGTTGGTCGTCTCGAAGATGAGTGCAAGAGGCAGAGGCGGGCGACAATCATCATCATTTCCATCATTTCATGGTTGTAATCTTCCTTCAAGTATGGATCAATTAAATGTTCTGCTAAATTACAGCCTAGTAGGGACCTTGCCTGAAGGTGTACATGATGAAATTTATAAGTGAAAAGAAGATGAAGTCTTGGGATTAGTAGAAATAGGAATAATATAAGGGTATGTTAGAAATAACTTGGGGCGTAAGTTGCAATTACTTGGAGAGTAAGTTGGGGTATTTTATTATAAATAGAGAGGGTTAGGGTAGGGTTTAGACATCCAATTATTGAGTGATTATCTTGTATGGCTCATAGAGAGTATTCTCTAGAGAAAGGGAGGTTCCAAGTCCTATCAAAACTTGAGTTATCTTGTAGTCTTTTATCATTTGATATAATCTAGATCCTGGATCTTATCAGAAACACTGGATTAGAAATAATCTTAGATGTTGAGTTCTATTTTTTACCCAGCAAACTAAGCTTCTACGATTCTGGTCTGTCTGAATTGCATGTTTTCCAGTGATGAGTTCCAGAAGCACAACGCCGTAGGAATAAACATCGACTTTCTCGTTAACTTTTCCGAACATCAAGTACTCTGGGGCTAAGTAGCCGAACCTCCCAATGTCAACTTGTGTCGAGTCCTCCTGAACTGTCTGAAGTACCATTGCTTCTCCAAAGTCTGATAACTGAAAATGTTGAGAAGTTTCAGAAGAAGTTTCAGAGAGTAAAATACAAACTCTTGTATTAATATTGTAAGGAATGGGGAACTGACTTGTGGTTGGCATTGATCAGACAGCAGAATATTGGAGGATTTTATGTTTTTGTGAATGATTGGAGTGCTGCAAGAATGATGAAGATACTCCAACGCCTTCGCCACCCCGATCGCAACTTTCACTCGTTCAGTCCATTTGAGTTTCTTCAAATGCTGCATCAAGTTTCCTCTCAACGGATTGTACACCACTGCCCGGATCTCTTCACGGTTACAACACCCCACAACCTTAACGATGTTTTCATGTTTCAAAGCAGCCAACATTTCAATCTCTCGAAGTAGGTCTTTCGATGAGAACTGTTTGGTTTGGACCTTCACAGCTGCAACCTGCCCATCCTCGAGCTTCGCACTAAACATTTTAAACCGCGCACCCTCTGCAATCAACATCACAGGGTTGAAGTTCTTGGTGGCAAAAGCAATCTCTTGGGGTGTAAAGAGCCTGATGGACGCGTTCAAATCGACGTGGCCCAGCTTCTCTGGTGCGGGAACTTGAACAGCCTCGGTGACATGGGATGCTCTTGAAGATTCTTCTGGCTGTGGTGATGGCAATGGCGTGGAAGAAGAAGATGAAGATTCAGTCAATGGCTCTGGTGAATTGTGGGTTGAAGATGATGATTCATTGATGTTGATGGGACTGTTTGTTGGTGATGAAAGAGGAGGTTTGAAGATTGGCTTTGTGGAGCCTTCTTGAGAAGTGCCCTTCATTTGGATTTGAATCTTTCCTTTGCTGTCCATTACCATAAGGGTACAAGTTGGAGGCAGCCCTTTCAAGCAGGTTTTCACAACTGAATCTTTAGGACTGCATAACTAAATACAACTCATTTGAGGAATTTGGAGAGTTTTTTTTTTCTTTTTTTTTTTCCTCCTCTCTTCTCAATTTTTATGACATGTTTATGGGAACATTAAACTATAGTAGTCTTAATCAAATGTTGTATTTAATTAATAATAGCATAGGAAAGTCCTTATTCAAATTAATGTTCCTAGAGAAGATTGAATTTGTTTGAGATTTGAACCTACAAAACTCTTAATTTCGAATCTATTACCTTTTAATTTATAATTCAAAACAATTAACATTAAGTTAAGTGATATCTTGTATAATTTAATAACGTTAAAGTTTTTTATTCAAATACTTTCTGGATAAAAATTATTTTACCTATTAGAATTGATATTTATTTTATTTATTTATTATTTTTATAAATAGTCGGTATTATCTTTTTCACAATAAACTATAAATTTGGTCTTTCAAACTTAGAATTTATTATGATTTTAAAAAAAATTAAAATTTTAAAAACTAAAGTTTAGTGTTTATATTTGATAAAATCTAAAAATAATCATTGTTTGATGAAATAAATATATGAGAACTGAAATTCTAATTTTCAAATTATAGAAATTAAATTCTAAAACTTTCAAATTATATTAAATTATAGATTTTAAAATCATTCAAACTAAATTCTAACGTTCTCTAATTCATATAATGAAATTCAACATTTATCATTTATACATCCTTTAATTATATCGGCAGATGCTCGGATAAACGTACGTGCAACCATACTAAGCTCAACTAGATTAATCTCAATAATACATATCCATTTTAGATATATTATAATTCAAAGATAGAGATGATGTTCAAATTACTCTTCATTCTTCTAAAATCATGGGGATTTAATTCTTTAACCAATGAATGAATTAAGCTAGAATTTGTCACTTGTTTTTTACTCCTTAAACTTGTTCGGTTAAATTGAATTAATAGTACAGAGAAAGTTAAAATTTTCATACCCCGAAGTGGTGGCTCCAAGAACAAGAACGGCAGCAAAATTGATCCGAACCTGATGAGTCAATTCCAAAATATAGGATTCTCCTTCACAAATCCTCACTTGAAAATCGACCTGCAACCAAAATCATCATCATAATCCAATCAACAAAAAAAAAAAAACAAGCCCATTTCAGTTCCCAATCCCAATCTTCCAGTTTTACCAACCTGCTTGGATTTGCAGAGATCTTCATGAACATGAAAAGTATTGGGATCGAAATTCTCGTTCGGCTCTTGAACGTGAACTGCTAGAACACTATCCCCTGTTTTGACCACCGCGACCAGCAGCCGGAGCAGAATCTCTCTGCCGGAATTTGCAGAGCTCAGGCCGGCGATGATCGTTCTTTTCTTGGTCGCCGCCGATTTGGGTCTGACCAGCGACAGCATGGTTTGTTTGGGAATGAATAAAAATCATCACTCTGTTTTTTGGGGGTGTGGAAGGATTTTTAATATAATGGGCTGATTAGTTGAAGTAATTGCTAAAACAGTTTTGGGATATTGAAAACAGTGAAGTTGGATTGGATTGTTGAAGTAGCTGGAATTTCAATCCTTTCCCTTCATTAGGGTAACCCTCCATTTATTAGGTATGCTACTTGTTTATGGCTTACTTTTCTTTAGGAGATTGGCCTAGTTAACTTCTTTTAAATACTATTCTTTTTTTTCTTTTTTTTTTAATATTCGTGAGTGTTAGTGCCAATTTGCACACACTTCGTCGACTATTGTTACGAAACATATTGTCGATCCTATAATATTTGAATATATATAAAATAAAAAATAAAATAAAAACTCTTAAGAAATTAATTTTTAGTGGCCATCATAAATTAAACACATTAACCATCATGGAGTGACTCAATTGGTCAAATAAGGTTTTGAGGTACTCAACGTGATGGGTTCAATTCATAATGACCACCTATCTAAGAATTAATTTTTTACGATGTCTTTGACATCCAAATGTTGTAGGGTATGCTCGTGACATTAGTCGAGATGCGTATAAGCTGGCTCGGACAGTCACGAATATAAAAAATATATATAAATTAAACACATTATCTCTTAATTTTCCAAGATTTTTTTTATCACTACATCACTCCATGATAATTCTATTTGGCTATCTTCATCTTCTATTATCATTTCCAGTTTAATAAATATGATTTTTCATTATGATTTACCTTCAAGAGTGATATACAATCATCTTTTGATAGTTGTTATGGAGAAAGTTGGTTATGTCTTAAATTATGTTGCGCTATAAATACTCAATATGAGATTTCACCGTTCGGTCATATAGTCTTAAAATATGTAATTGAGTTTTTTATTTTTCGTATTAGACTTTTATATTAGACTTTTATGTACTTTTGACTCTATGTTATTGAGGTATTATGATAGGTCTATTATATAAATTTTCTTAAGTCCCTTGTCTCATTTTCCAAACATTTATATTCTTGGCCAGCGAACATAACTATAGTAAACAATGTAAATATGCATCTTTTGTATCGCATTTCTTTACTTTTTAAAAAAATTATTTACTATTGTCAATAACAGAAAGAGCCTTATATAGTTTAAATTGAGTGAGTTTGGATTAGTCATAAGCTTCTCAAGCAAAGAATCCAGAGTCGATTATATAAATTTAGGATTTTAGAGGATTAAATCAGTTTAAATCCGTGTACTTATGGACAATTGCTAAACAGAAACTCATAATTTAAAGCAAACACAAAATTATAAACACTTCAAATTCATGTATTTTTCATCCTCTAGTTTGATGTCAAATTCAAGCATCTTGTTAGCTAAATTTTAAAAGAATTCATGTTAAAATCAAACTCATAAGTAAGATGATGACAAATTACAAAGAAAGTTTTGATTATGAAAGTTTCTGAAGCTTATTTGGTCTAGTGTATTTCAAAATCCAATAATTTATTCAATCTTATTAATTTTCATAGTGGTAGAATATAGAGGAAGAAAGAAGAATATTTTCCAATATGAGTATTTAACTTTAAAGTTTTTTTTCAAGGTCTAAGTGTGTTATTGGAACAAACTGTCTTGTTTTCTTATCCCGAACTTAAAAGGACGTTTTTTTAAAACATTTTTAAAGGTTTAGATTTATTTTTACCTTCTAATATTTGTGAATTTAACTTGTCTTATTTATTATAAAAAATATACTGCTTAACCTATAACAATTGAATAGTAGTGTTGTAATGACTAAAAAATAAGATCAATTGGCATTCTTTTCAATTATTTAATAAAGAAATTGTAGTTTTGTAATTACATTTTATTATACATTAAATCCAAGTTCCCAATTATTTAGATAGGAGAAAGAAGATCAATCTTACATAAAAATTTGTAAGATTGGTAACTTCCATGAGTTAAGTTAATTGATAATTTGATTATGTGAAAAAGAAAATTTTCCTTACCCATGAATACTTAGAAAAATCTTATATTTTGTATATGTGACACTATTATGTGTCACGTAAATTTATTTCACAAAGAAAAATAATTGCATGTTGATTAGGCAGCATGCAATCGCCTGCGTGGCAAAATCTAAACCCTTTATTTATTTATTTTTTAAAATATTAAAAAAAATGGTTCAGATTTTGCCACATAGGTGACTTAGGCAGCATGCAATCATTACTCTTTTACAAATAAAAATATTAAAAAAGAATTTATTTGTATACACTAAAGGATGCTATATACATAAAATGTAAGGTGGCACGGGCACGACACCATGCAGAGAAATTTACCTGTCCCAAATGGAGACTGTTTAGCACCACATATTATCTTTTCAAAAAATAAAAACAGCACATGTTATTAAACTCAACTCAACTTTGCAAGCCGAATGCCAAGATTAATAATTATGTTAATTTTCTTTTCTTTTTTTTAAATTACAACAATTAGGGTGAAAAATTTGAACTCATGACCTCATAATCATTGAGGATATATTGATACGGCTGAACTACCGACTGTTATTTGGCCATTAATAATTATGTTAATGGGAAGTACCTGAAAGTTATTTTGCCACCAGTAAGATGTGAAGGACACCTGTCCCTCTTGCAGTACGTACACTCCCAAGCCCCTGTTGTGTCAACAAGAAGAGAGAAAGAAACAGAAAAGAGTTTCACAAAACTACAACCGAACCACATCACCAGACAGCACATTCAGAGGCGTTTAAAGTTTTTCTGTTTCTCTTTTTCTTTCATAAGACCACACATAATAGAGATGAACAGGATAGTATAAGTCCCCATGTTCAAACATGGTCAGGTAAAGTGCACTTACAGTACTTCCCAACAACTAAGTAAAAGACAAGTGCACACTACACCATACACTGTAACATGTAGAATTCACATCTAAGAGATCATGCCACCACAATGTTAAGTTTATGGTATTTTGATTACATACTCGATGGTGGATACACAACAAGAAGAATGAGAATGATTATGAAAAATAATTCTCTTATCCACATTTCGGTCACCGACTATCATTCCCCTCATAGTCTCTATTGTTTCCCTCATAATCACTATAACCACTTTTCATTCTCTCCATACTCATAATTTATTCTCCACACTCTAACCACATGGTCATAATCATTTCATACATCACAAACAAAGGTTATTCCCCATAATTATTTCTTTTGCCCTAAATACATATAATCTCTCTGTTAATCATTCTCTTTCTATAGTATCATATTCCAAATTCCCGAGGCAGTTCGAAACAAGTTAACTAAAACCATTTCCTAAAAGCTCAAGGATCCATCATCTGTAAACTCCATTCATCTTAAATGCCTACGCACCACATGTGAGACTATATGGCCTGATTGAACATAACAGAAACCAAGGCCATAATATTTATTCTTATTGTACAACACGGGACCCAAAACTATTTATATGCATTTACGAGAGACTCGTGCCATAATATGCAATAGATAGACGAAGACCCATCAGCAATTCAAATATTTCGAGAACGGAACTGAAGAAGAATTGGTTACATTATACAAGCTTTGACCGAAGTTTAGTAAATAAGCATGAAATTCCCAGGGAAAGCCCGCCCGCCCCATGTTGAAGGACGGACATGGTTCAATCACTCTGCTGCAACCTACCACCACAAAATTAAAAAACAGACATGCTTCAAAGAAAAGAGGGAATACCCAAAATAGCATTTTTATAAAAAAAGAAATTATAAATTAAGGTACCTGATTAAGAGGGTTGTCAGGAGACTTCTTCCATAGCTTCCATATCATGTCCTTATACTGATTGTGAGTAAGACCAGGTTTCTCTTCCTTCAGCCCGGGGAGCTCAGCTTCTTCAAAAGCCTAACCATCAGAACACCAGGGGCAAAAAAATAAACTTAACGAAATCAGAAA
>JBBMKA010024504.1:0-26930 GCA_037833695.1 Sechiopsis laciniata | reverse complement strand
TATGTTCGATTTACTGTGTTGATTTTCCCATTACGAATGATATACGTTTTGTCCTTCTCTATAAGATCACTAAACTTCTTTATCAATTCAATGTAAAAAGTAATGTGAATCTTTGTTCCCTAAAAAATGAAATATGAAAAATTATTAATATTCAAATGTATTTAAAAAAAAAAAATTCTAAGTTATTAAAATGTCATCAAAGAAACTATAAAATGTAGACAAAATAAGAAAATTCAAATTAATGGAAATATAGAGATAATTAAATTATACAAATTATAAAATTCTTTAATTTTATTTATTATTTTAAATTATGAATTTCTCTGAAATTTATCAATTAATATCTCACTATAATGTTTTAATAAAAACACAAATTATATATAAAAAAATCAATTGTAGAAACAAAATAAGTTTTAAACAAAATTACATATTACATAAAGATAAGAGATTTAAATAGTTGTAGAAAAATGTTAAAGAAGAGTTCATTATAAAGTTATAGAGGATAAAAGTTACAATTTTTTTAAGATTTCTCCATTAAAATAAAACCATAAAGAAAATAAGTTATAGAATAAAATGCATAACTTTCTCTATCCTAACTTACTCATTTATCTCATATTTATATAAAAAGTATATATAAATGTAATGTGAAAGAATTACGTCTTACATTGACATAAGAGATTTAATAGTTGTAGAGAAGTGTTAAAGAAGAGTTCTTTATATAGTTGTAGATGATAAAAGTTACAAAAATAAGAGTAATTGATAAATTTCATTATTTTGGAAGTTGGAGAGAAAATTAAATCAGTAACATTATTTTTGGCCCAATGTGCTTCAATATAAATACAACCTACCTAATGTCCTTCAAGATTATAACTAAATTATAATTCAATTCAATGATACGAAAATCATTTAGACTAATATGAAACTCTTTTTTAATTTTGGAAATCTAAACTCCACATTTACAAATTATGAATTTCCTTTTAATGTATAAATTAATATCTCACTATAAATAATGTTTAATGAAAACAAAAATTAAAAAAAAAAAAAAAAACAATAGTATGTACAAAATACAGTTAAAAAAAAAATCAATATAACAATAACAAAATTAATATGCATAAAATTGTGAACTAAAATCTACAAATTAAAATACACAATTTATAAAATTCTTCAATTATTTATATAACATACAATAATCAAATTATAAAAGCAATCTTTAAAAAAAAGTGTACTTACCTCTTTATCTATTACAATAACTTTTAACACCTCAAGAAGTTCTCCTTTCTTAGTTTGATATTTTTCTATAATACCTTTTCTTATTACACTTACTTTCAAAGTCCATAGATTTTTTGAAGGTTCTAAATCCTTTATCATCATACTTTCCATTGCACCTACAATTTGATAACAAATAACATAAGTAGATGCAAAATAGTTGAATTTGGAAGAAGCTATTATAAATTTTACTTTGGCACAAATGAAATATTTTTAACAAAATTGGAAAATGGGCACATTTACCTTAAATAGATGGATGGTACACAATAATCTTAATCTATATCACTTATCTCTTGTTTAGGGTATGAATTAAGAATACATGTTACTATTTATAGCATTGGATAAAATGCAACAAATGGGTTTAGTTGGGGAGTGTAGGCAGGTGGCATTTAATTAATGAAAGTGAGTGGCCAATGCATTTAATTAATAAAAGTAAGTGGGCAATGGTTTTTTTATTAAATAAATGCAGCAAATGTGCATTTATTTAAATCTTACGTTGGTTACTTGGTGTACGTGGGTCAATTATTTAATATGTGATTTTTTTTTAGACTTAATAGATGGTTTTTTTTTTCTTTAGAAAAGAAAGATTTATTTAAATCTCAATTACGTGGGTTGGGTCAATTACTTAATATGTGGTTTTTTTTAGACTTAATACGTGGTTTTGTTTTTCTTTAGAAAAGAGAGAATGGCACATGTGTGAATATATAATATGGCTTAGGGGCAAAATCGTTCAAAAATGATTCTCCCCTAAGTCACACTTTAAGGTAGTAAGATGGAATAAAGAGGGGTAGTCTAGTAATTTCAAAGTGGTAGATAGAACCCTAAACTATAATTTTATTCATCGCCGCACAACCTTATGAAAAAAGAAAATCATAATTCTCAGCCGCACAAATACTTGATTAAGTGGAAAAGAAATTGAAGACTTCAAAATGCAACTGCTCGACCAATTGGCTAAGATTGTTGGAGATTGAACTAAGTATTTTTCATTGGTTGATTGTGACGACAATCAATATGGATGAATTGGGAAGTTCCATTTGAAATTTCATTCACCATCATTTTGGATGCTTCTGGACATTTCATTTAAGCTTGGTAGTTAGAGTTAATTCCAGCAAATTCTTTCAATTTATTTTGTCTTTAGCTTGGGTGCCTAACAACTTGCACAGAGGTGGAATTCAAGGTTTCTTTTATTGTTTATTTTTCACTATTTTAAAAGTGAATGGATGGGAACAAGAAGTTTCCTTTGGTAGTAAGGCATGGGTGAATTGTTCATTATTTTATCTTCAGCAAAATTCATTTATGAACCATGAATTTAGATATTTGGACTTGGAACTTCAGGTGTGGTATTAGAGGTCATCTAAAAAGAATTACCTTTACAAGGTGAGCTTCAATTTGTTTAGTGCTTTTAGGTTTAGATGACATTCCATTGTAGGAGAAGATAGGTGTTTGGTTATGGGTTTTTAAGGCTGTTTGTTTACTGGTTTAAAGCTATTTAAGTTGAGGATAAGAGGTGTTTGTTTGCACGTTTAAAGTAATTTAAAATGTGGTTTGAGGCTATTTGGATATGGGTATAGTGATTGTTTAGTTTAAGGTGTAAAAATGTTTGACTACAAGTTTAATGGATGTTTGGTTTGAAGGTTAAATAACAAGTTGTCCATTAACTTTTATGTTGACCAAATTTGACCCAAACCGTTTTGCGTTCTTCAAGCCAAGTTTGTGAGGCGCCTGTGGCCGCCGGGAGTCATCGGGGCACAAATTCTGTGGTTCTTCATTGTTAGGTAATTTTAACGTTCTGAGTCTATTTGTGATGGTTAGAGGTGCTATTTCTGAGCCGTTTGTGTGTTACAGGCCATGGAAGTCAGGAAAAGCTTCTAGGAGTGCTTTGATGTGGAAATTTGTGTAGACTCTTTGGATTCGGCCAAGGTAAGGGCATTCTTCACCTAATCTAGGCTTTAAGATTGGTAGTTGCTTGTGCTATTGTACTGTAATGGTTGAAACGTTAATGTTGATTGAAATCATACTTGTTCATTACCTGGTTATCTATTCATGTTTGCCTTAGATGTAGAATTATGTTTTGATTGAGATATCCTGATAGGAAAACATGCTATAAATGATACACATGGATAATAATTTATAATGTCTGTGTTAATCATAGAAGACATTTATTGTTGATTGATTACTCTAGCAGGCAAACATGAATACACATGCTACCTAGAGACAAGCATAAGGGTTTTGTGCCCATTGATGTTCAGGGGTTTTGTGCCCATTGTACTTTCAGGGGTTTGAGCCTATTGTATTTTTAGGGGTTTGTGCCCATTGTACTTCCAGGGGTTTGCGCCCATTGTACTTTCAGGGGTTTGTGCCCATTGTAATTTCAGAGGTTTTGTGCCCATGATTGTATTTTTTTTTTTTATAGATTATGCCTATTATTCTTATATACGTACTTACTGATCCCGTGTAGGGATCCTTACTGAGTTTAAGACTCACCATTTCCTCTATAGTTTTCCACAGGTACTCACGTGATTTACCAGGATGGCTGATTGGAGCTGAAGGACCATGGGATGTGTCATCGTTCGTCAAGTCTTGTTTATTTCTTTGAACATTTTCCTTCTACATGAACTGAGTTTGAGGCATGTTATATTTTACACATGGATTTTTATGTCTTTTTATGTTTTCACTAGGGTACCCTATTAAACTGGTTTTCTAAATTGGGATTATTTACGAGGTTTTAATATATGAAAGTTTTTGTTGTTATCCATTTATTAAACATGCCTGGTTGTTAATTTTAAGCTCATGCATTTATAGTAGAGACCTAGATTGAGACCCTGATTGGGCCGGGTCTTTACAGATTGTTAGCCAAATTTCCCATTATAACAATGTTCTTTATTAAACGTGGGTTTGTCATGGTATAAGTTAGAAGTTGATTTATAGATGTGTTGTGTTACTTTAAGTAGTAACATGTTGATTTAGCACGTATGTACAGACTATTATACATGTTTAGCCTCATAATCCATGCTATGTTGATTTGGTGTATGATATTTGAGTTTTATAAGTTGGATAAAATATGTATGCTCGTGACTCGGTAAATTGTCTTGTAGTTCAAAGTAAAGATTTAAAATTTATCGCATCCATAGAATAATATAATTTCACCGAGGTCAGATGGCATTAGCATATTATGGCTTGAGACAATACATAATTCTTTCTAACCTCCCATAATAGGCCAAGTTGTTGGTTATAGGCAAGTTGTGTGTCTTAAGCCCTAAGGTTTCTAGTAAGTAGGAGGTTGAATGTTACAACGCGACAAATAGATCAAGAATAGGTGGATAATATTTAAGCTCTAACCAATTCGGCAGATGAAGACAGTTGAGCTTGATGACTCTATTAAAGGCAAGCAAATGAAAGTATTCCAGTTCTTTTATAGTAATAGTAAAGGTAGAAAAAGGTATACAAGTCTGAGTATGGATTTTAAATCCCGATCCAAATCTTTGGAGCTATGATTTATCTCTTACTTAGATATGCTTCAGGTCGTGCCCTACAATTGTTATCAAAGTGCTATATGTGAGTTTGAAGAGTTGTCAACTATTCTCTTGTGATAGCTAGTGTATGCGCACATCACTAATTCCCACAAGACATACCATCTGATCGTACAATATTTTGGATATCAATGAAATTCATAGAAATTAATTCTTAGGTAATGACCATCATGAATTGATCTCATAACCTTTTGGTTCTTAATTATTAATCACTAAGCTAGTCAATTGTGTGTTCTTTCCATTTTGAGTTGGAGTTCATGATTCTATAATTACAACCTTATGAACTCATTGGGCTATCTATATGAGATAGTGTCTAAATATAAAAAACTTTGACCACTACAGGATTTGAACCCACACCATTTCAAACCAGAGCCTAAATCTAGCACCTTGGACCATTTGGCCAAACTGTCTTATTTATTTATTAAATAAAAAAATGTAAATATATTTTATCAACTCAAACATACTTGATTATGTCGATGAAGAAAACACTCATGCCTAAAAAAAGTCAAGTGATAAAAATTTGAACCAATCATGTCCACCAGATCCAACCAATCATGTCCACCGGATCCAATCCTAATCGAAAAAGAACATATGGCACAAACAAACATGTCATGTGAGGAAATCTCAATATCTAAAAGACATGGACCATTCATTTAAAAAAAGAGATTTTTGTATCACTACTAAAAATTAAGAAACTCATTACAAAGGTAACCAAATTTGAAAAATGCCCTACAAGTGAAATATAATTATAATTGAAAAGGAAACAACTTGGCAGAGATTCAAACTCAAGACTTTCTGCTCTAATACCATTATGTTAAACCACCAATCAACTCAAAAGTTTAAGCTACTGGGCTAGGATAAATTTAATTATATCAACTAACACTATTAGCAAGCATATTCAAGCATTCAAAAAATTGAAAAAACATGAATTAATAAAAGAATCTAATACCTCAATTAAATAGAAGATACAATTGAAAAAAATTGATGAAATAGCATTCACGAACAACCTCTATGGACACTGGACAAAGAACTTTTCCTTCCTCGTCGTCGTCGTCTCATCAGCCTATTAAGTACATCAAAACTCCAAAATTGAAGAAGTCATCTTCATCTCGTTAACTTCAACCTAGAAATCGAAAGCCCCATCTAGCCGTTGATCCCGATCTCCTCTATTGAGGACACCTTCGAAATCGAAGGAGTCCCCATTGACCGTCGAGCATCAACATTATCGTTGTCGCCAAACGTTATTGCATCAAGTAACCTTATGAGACTAAACATCATTACTCCGATAAGGATTTCAAAAAACTAAGAAGGAAGAGAATGAAGGCTCGCTTGAGTATTTAATGCTCCTTGTCAATAAAAAAAAAAAACGGCCAAATCTCCATAATGCTAATGAAGTTACATCCTATGAATAACAACTCATGAGTTACTACTTTGTCTTAAGTAGTTGTAATATATACACTTTGTAGAATCCTATATATAGGATTATATGGAGCCATTAAAATACAACTCAAGAATGGAGAATAGTTCACTTTTCTCTCTATTTTGTTCTTGATTATTTTGTAACACATTATCAACACGAGTCTCTGCAATTCGCTTGCTACACGATAAGTTCTTTAATTATTTTTGTGATTTATGTTAAGAGCGTTCTATGCACACAATGTATATACATTGAGTATATTTTGATTGTTGATAATTTTTATTTTATTGTACTTCATATGTTGCTCTTAATTTTATATGTTATCATATTTATTGCATGTTTTTATGTTGCTCTTAATTTTATATGTTGTCAAATTTGTTGCATGTTTTTATGTTGCTCTTAATTTTATATGCTATGCTCGAATTGTTAACTATTTGACATAGCTCTAAAATTGAGTTGTTTTCATTGTCGACAATTTATCTAATGTATATATTGAATTTGATATGTAGTTCAAATCATAAATTCGAATGAGTTCATTCTTATTATATATGTGATAAATTTCAATTTTTATGAGCATGTAGAGATCAATGGTTAAATCAAATATAGAAATTTATATTTTAGTATAACATGCATGTATTTGATGTTACAATCTATTTATTTGTCTATTTTACTAAATCACCAATATGTGAATTGTTTATGCTTAGAGGTCTTAATCATCTTGTCAACAAAACAAAGATATAACTTAACTGACATCAAATATGAGTTTGTGAAGAAGAGATTATGAGTTTAAATCCTCTCACACCCAAATAAATTTCGTTGAATAATAACGAGCTTAATTATTTTCAGTAGTACCCATTTTAATTTTATTGTTGATGTACATCCTTTAAATTATTTTATTGCATAAAGTATGTTTGTTTAATTAAAATATCTTCATATAAGGTAGACACGACATACATTTGAACTATTTATAATGTAGCTTTGTATCCATGATGATATGGATTAGAATGTTTTCTAATATTAAAACAATCTTTAATCATTCAAATGGTATAGTTAAAAATCCTACAAATGAAAGATTAAGTGGATTATTATATTCATTATGTGATGATCTTGACATAATAAAAATTATATCATCAACTCTATTTATGAATGGTTCTATCTAGGTTGATGTATTCAAGCTATCGGAAAGAAAATGCCTCTAGCTACCTAGAAACTAATATAGAAGTTAAATTAATTTAATTTATGTGTTATGTGTTTTGTAGTAATTAAATTTCTTAAAATAAGTTATTTGATAACTTTTTCATTTTGTTTATAAAGAGCATATTTATATATAAATATTAATAACATGCATTATAAACACAATGGAAAAAGGTAGAAATATTTTTCTAAATTAACAATACTTAAGTGCATAATATTGATAAGTGCTCATTTTGATTGAATGCACCTAAAGTTGCATTATTTTAAATGGAGAATCGTTCATTTTGATTAGATTCACATAGAGTAGCATAGTTTTAAATCAAGAAGTGTTCACTTGATATATGCACTGATAAGTGCATATCATGAATCACAATAAAGTGATTCTAGAGTAAATTGATTTTAAAGGAGATGTATTTTCTTCCTAGCAATATAATATATGCTTATATTTGAGCAATATCAATAAATATTGTGATAAAAAAATATATTTTCTTGAGATTGAATAAAACAAGTAAGCATTCAATAAGAAAATTATGAATCTCAACCAACTATTTAGATATCATTCTCTAAAGTGAATGCTTTAAATATTTAATAGTTATGATAAAGTTGAGAATATAATCCACAATAATCGGAGAGTAAAAGGGAAAAATTTTGTATGAATCTCTTGGAGAGATATTTAATCTTTCGAGCACCTTTAATATATAACATATTTGGATGTTATATATATATTTTTTAATCTCTTGAATGAAGAGATGATTAATAATTTTGACTCGATCAATCATGACATATTTGAATGTTGCATTTTTCTTGAATCTCGTGAAGTTATAATTAATATTTCGACTCCTAAATCTATAACATATTTGGATGTTATAAATTTTTTTGAATCTTCGAAAGATATGGTTAATCCTTTTGACTCGGTCAATCATGACATATTTGAATGTTGTAACCTCATTTTTTTATTCTACTAAAGAGAATAAGAATTATGAGGATTTATGTTTGGCAATGAAATAATGCAATAATATAGATGTAGACAATATTTTTCAAAATTGACAATGGTTAGTCAAAAATCAATATTATGTCAAGTTCCAAAGACTTGATTAAAATTGTTGGAAAAATAAACTTATTTTGCCTAGAAGAGCAAATTTATACTTTAATTAATCAAATAGAAGTTTACTAAGTTTTTAAAATATACGTTTGGTAGTTACCAAATGAAAAAAACGCATATTAGAAAAGCTACCAACTTTTTCGTCAAGATTATAATATGCACATAATTGATGTTATTGAAATATATTTGACATTGAACTTGAAGTTCATTTATTCAAATATATTTACTATGTAGTATAATGAGTCATATCGAGTCATTATGAATGAGAATAATTATTGAGAATACATATGAATATGTAGATTGAAGAATTGGAAGATTCTTCTGTAAGGACCCGACCCAAACTAAGGTCTACACCTAAGTCCTTAACTTTAATTGCATGAAAATAATACTTGACATCTTGGGCATGTAAATTTAAAACAAGCCCTCTTTAAAACAACTAAGAAAAACAAGTTTATAAAAACCATAAATTCATTAAAACACTCATAGGGTACCCAAAGTCAAAACATAAAAACTCGGTAAAACATGTTCATCTTATCATGCCCCTAAATAGTTCATGCAGAAAGAAGGAAGTTAAAATACTCTAAATAGAATAATACAGCGAGTCCCATGGTCATCTCCAACTCGTCCGATCACTCATCTCGATACAATCTCGTAGTACCTGTGGTATTCCACTGTGGAAATGGTGAGTTTTTGAAACTCAGTAAAGATCCTCCAACTCGGGGTACAGACATGCATCAAATCACAAGTATCAACAAACAAGCATGATCAATAGCACAATCGAATGGTTGTCATAACCCGAGCTCCTGGATAACAGATCAGGAAGCTCGTCCTTAACCTGCACCACGCAGAGCGGTCTAGAGATCGAAACCTAAAGACCAACAGTCCATAGGAGTCCTCTGACTCTAGGGTAATTTGGGAACCTACTCCAGACCGAGGGATCTGGCGAGCAGTGCTACCTGTCGGCCAACAGGCCCTGCGGTGAGTGGTAGATCCGACACGACTCACCAAGGGCATCGTAGCTCATACCACATACTTGGAGGGTTCCCTAGGCTACTAGTAGACAATTGTTAGGGCTGCGAGCTTGGTCAGCCGACCATCCACAGAAGTCCTAACTCATGGTATAGTCCCAAGTTATAGTATGATCTCGGCACATCATTGTTCACGTTGGTTTATTAGTACCTCTCTTCGTTCAGTGGCTCGATCAGGCCTAGTCGAGGCATCAAGACGTGTCAAACACAGGTAAATCCACAACAAGGGGACATGCGATCCAACATGCAATATCAATCACAGGCAAGTCTACAACTGGGGGACATGCGATCTATCATGCAATAAACAATATGCATAGGATGATTAATCAATAACAATAGATATGTTGCATGCTCTGAATACAAACAGTACATGCATACAATCACATAAATCATGCTACAATCAGGGCAAGTAAATCAATACAAACAATCCAATACATGTATTAACCACAGGCCTTGAGAAGGGGGTAACGGGTCCCTTACTTTGGCCAACCACTAACAGCTCTCTAAGAATCCACTTGAAGCTCCAAATAGCCAAACATAACTTCGAGCCATGAAACGAACAAACTAGTCAAAACTGGCACCTTAGACCATCAAAATTGGATCTAGAATATTAAATTTAACAAACAGTGAAGAACCTAAAAAATCATGCCCTAGTGACTCCCAGCGGCCACACTTGCCTCACAAACTCAGCTCAAAGAACGAAACATAGTTCTAGTCAAATCTGGTCAACAGAAAAGTCAATGGGTCAAACCTACCATTTAATCCAAAACCAAACAACTTTAATCCATAACTTAAATGATATAAAACTACTAGCCAAGCAACCTTAAATCACAACTTGAATGGATTTAAACCACAAACCAAACAAGCACAATTCACATTTTAACTAACTTTAAGCCAGCAGCCAAACAAGCTTTAATCCATCACTTGAATGAGTTTCAAACTTAAAACATACACTCCTTAAACTTCATTTAAATAGCTTTTAAACTCAACCCAAACATCCTTAAATTCAACTTAAATAGCTTAACTTTTTAACCAAACACACCACTTCTCCTTCATTTAGAAGCCATTCAAACAAAACCCTAAATGAGAGAGAGAAAGTACCACTACCTTATTCCGACGAACCCACGACGGCGACGACCCCATGCTGCTCAGAGCGAACCTCGAACCAGCTGAGCACGGCTCCTCACGGCAGCTCATGACGACACAAACAACAGCAAACAAGCTCCCACCCCGTTGCTTCTTGACAGACTTCAGCGGCAGACGACCTAAATAGACTACGATGCTCTCCCTCGTGCAGACGACCACGACGGAGACCAATCGATGCAGCGGCAGAATCGGCTGTAGCGACCCTCGACAGGCACATCCCAGACGATGACGTTGCATGAGGCTGATGAATGGTGCTCCAAATCTCGACAAACTGCGGCGTTGAAGCTCAATACTCGTCTGGGACAACGAACGAAGGGGAAGGCGGCTCGATTTCCAGACGATGCAGCTCAAGATGAAGAAGATGAATGAACAGTAGAAAATCAAACCTAGAGATTCTCATTTGGGAAATTACTTAAATATCTTATCATAGAATGTCAAAAATACCACTCATTTTAAACTTTAATACAAAAATGCCATCAATTCCATCAAACCCACATTCTCTTTTATTGTAAATAAAATTGGGGTTATTACATCTTCTATTGATCTTCTACTATCAACATCTCCAGCATAGTTAGAGTCAGAATAACCCATCACTAAGCATTGTGTCTCGTTCCCATGAACAAGACTAACATCTGATGTACCTCTAAGGTAATGAAAAATCCTCTTCACAGCTTGCCGGTGTTCTTTTCCAGGTTGGCCCATATACCGGCTGACGACACTAGCAGAATGGGCGAGGTCAGGTGTGCAAACCATAGCATACATTAAGCTACCAACTGCACTAGCATAAGGAACGTGAAACATGTATTCCTTCTCAGCTTCAGATTGCATTGCGAATTCTGAGAATAACGGAATATTAACAGCACTTGGGGTATCTATAGGCTTTGCTGATGAAATGACAAATCTTGACAAGATCTTCTAAATGCAACCCTTCTGGACAAGAAGAACTTCTCATTTTCTCTTTCCCTATAAATCTCCATACCCAAAATTTTCTGAGCATGCATATCTTTCATCTCAAACTCAGCACTCAGCAGATCTTTCAACCTCTAAATATCAGATTTCAACTTAGCAGCTATGAGCATGTCATCTATATACAGAAGAAGATAGATGATCGAACTATCTTTGCACTTGTCATGATACACACAACAATCGTACGGACTTTTGTTGTAGCCGAGCTCAGTCATAAAGTTGTCAAACTTCTTGTACCTTTGCATTAGAGATTGCTTTAGTCCATACAAGGACTTTAGCATACTAACATAATTTTCTTTTCAATGACACTGAAATCCCTCTGGTTGGGTCATATAAATCTCTTCATCCAACTCTCCATGCAGAAAAGCTGTCTTCACATCTAGTTGCTCAAGTTCTAAATCCTGATGTGCCACCATAGTTAGTAGCACCCTGATAGAAGTGTGCCTGACTACTGGTGAGAATATCTCATTATAGTCAACACCCTCCCTCTGAGTGAACCCTCTTGCAACTACACGAGCTTTATACTTTAATTCCTCTATAGGCGATACTCCTTCCTTTTTCTTGAAGACTCACTTGCAAGTCACAATCTTCCTCTCATTTGGTCGATTGACTAACTCCCAGGTCTGATTCTTATCTAGTGACTCCATTTCATCACCCATTGCAGCAAGCCACTTCTCTGACTCACTGCATAAAGTAACATGTTTATAGGTAAACGGTTCATAAGTATCCACCTATTCAGCCACCTACAGTACATAAGCAACCATATCCTCCAAACCATATCTGACTGGAGCTCAAACTCCAGTTCTTCTAGCTCTGTCAAGAGCTATACTTGGATTTCTGATTTCCATACTAGAAGATCGATCAGTGGTATCAGTCTCTATAGCAGTATCTGGCCAATCAGTGAGCAACTCTGACTGATCAGTAGTCATATTTGACTCATCCGTAGCGACATCTTGATCCAATTTTCCACCTTGGTGTTGTAATTCATTTGTGTCAGAATTAAAGTCCAGCTCCACCTGTTTATCAACACCACTAATTTTTCCTGTAACTGTGGACTGCACAATGGAGTTACATATAGAGTTTTTATTAAAGGTAACATTTCGGCTGAGGATAACTCTATTTTTCAGAAGGAGACCATATTCGGTATCCCTTAACTCCACTACCATAACCTACAAAAACATTCTTTTTGGCACTAGGCTCTAACTTTCCCTCACTAACATGATAGTAAACATTACAGCCGAAAACTTTTAACAAAGAGTAATCTGCAGGCTTACTAGACCATACCTCATACTGTGTTTTACAGTCAATACCTGTATGAGGCCCACGGTTGATCAGATAGCACGCTATATTCACTACTTCTACCCAAAATCGTCTAGTTAACCCAGTATTAGAGAGCATGCATCTTGCTCTCTCCAGTAAAGTTCGGTTCATACGTTCTGCTACCCCATTATGTTGAGGAGTGTGCCTAATAGTATGATGTCAAACAATCCCTTCATTTTTGCAGAATTCATTAAACTCAGAACTGGAAAATTCAAGGCCATTATCAGTTCGAAGTCTCTTGACCTTCTTCCCTATTTGATTTTCCACCAGAACCTTCCACTGTCTGAAATTCTTGAAGGCATCACTTGCCTGTTTCATCATGAAAATCCAAGTCATTCTTGAAAAATCATCAGTAATAGACAAAAAATACCTACTACCTCAAACTAATTCAACCCGAGAAGGACCCCAACAATCAGCGTGGATATAACCAAGTGTACCTTTGGTACACTGTACTCCCTTTGGAAACTTGCTGCTGCGCTGTTTCCTAAAAACACAGTGTTCGCAAAATTCTAAATCTTGCACTTTATGTCCACATAGAAGATCTTTCTTCGACAGAATCTGCATACCCCTTTCACTCATGTGACCAAGTCTCATGTGTCATAACTTAGTCATGTCCTCTTTCTGAACTGTAGACGATGCCACTACTGCAAACCCAGTCAACGTTGAACCTGCCAGAAAATACAGAGTTCCACGTTTTGTACTTTTCATAACTACCTTAAATCCTTGCAAACATACATGACTCCACCTTCACCTTTAAAATTGAAACCTTTGTTGTCTAGTGTACTGAGAGATATTAAACTCTTAGTCATTGATGGAACGTGCAGTACATCGTTCAAAACGTAGAATAACCCATCGTGCATTCGTATCCTGATTGAGCCAATCCCAACTACTTTGCAGACTAAGCTATTTGCCATGGACACATTACCTCCATCAAACTGCTCATACGTTGAAAAACACTTCTTATTCGGACACATGTGATATGAAGCACCTGAATCGAGGACCCACACACCTTTCGAAAAAGTGTGATCATTTGCTACTAGGGCCAGATCTTCTTCTAAGCTACCGTCAACCATCGCTATGGCTGCTGAACCTTCCTTTTTATCAGGTTAGTAATTGTTATTGCAAGGATAATCACGCTTCCAATGTCCCTTTTTATTGCATTAAGGGCAAATGTCATTTACCCTGGAATTATACTTCTTCGGGCCTTTAGAATTTGGGGTAAATTCCTTTGGTTTTTCTTTCCAGGCTTTTGACCTTTGCTCCATGTCGTAACCAAACCAGACGCTTCACTTTCTGTTGTACTAGGGACTCTGTGGCGGTCCTCTCTAGTAAGTAAAGCATTCTTTACTTCATCTAAAGACAGCGTATCCTTGCCAGATATAAACGAGTCCACAAAAAACTCATACGGCAACGGCAACGATACCAACAGAATTAAAGTGGCATATTCGATATTATGCAGATCCATTAATATCGTATTTAGTTTATCAAGATGATCTTTTAAAAGCGTACCTTCAGACATTACGGAGGCTGAATAATCGTTGCTTCAAAAGCAACTTCTTGGTCAAAGACTTCATCATATACAGACTCTCGAGCTTTAACCACAAACCGGTAGCCTTTACTTGATCTACGACTTCAGCGATGACATCATGGGTAAGACAAAGCATGATTGTCGAATGCGCTTTTTCTTCTAGCCTCATCAACTCTTCATCTTCGTCTAATTTTGCATCCTTCCATTTGGCAGTAAGAGGCTTCCACAGACCCTGCTGCTTCAACAGAGCACGCATCTTAATCTGCCATAAACTGAAACTTCTCCCTCCGATAAATTTTTTGACTTTCACGTTAACGTCAGAATCTTTGAAACGATTGATGAAAAATAACAATTGTAAAAATTCGAACCCTAGGCTCTGATACCATATTTTTATGAAAACGGAAATCAACAACCAATACGAGGATAAAGAAAATGCGAGAGAAGAAAGAAAACAACACCGGATTTACGTGGTTCATTAACGTTGTGTTAGGTAGTCCACGGGCAGAGAGGGGACAGAGTTTTATTAAGGAGAACGAACAATATAGAGTACAGAATGAATGTCAAAATACGGCTAGAGTTTAATTCGAGTTTATATATGCATTCTCATTAAACCCTATTACAGAATGCGTAAGCATTAAAACAGAATGCGGATGCGCTAGCACACGTGGAACACACAACATAATGCAGAAGTGCTAGCGCTGTGGAGTGCAAATGCTGGTTGCACTGAACGCATGTGGAAAAGCGTTCAAGGCATATCTTCAATATTTATCCTCTTTTCTGACTCACTACATGAAACAACTTTTTTATAGGTAGATGGTTCATAAATATCCACCTCTTCAGCAACCTATAGTGCATAACCAACCATATCCTCAAAATCATATCTATTTAGAGGTAGAACACCAGTTCTTCTAGCTCTATCAAGGGCTATACTTGGCTATCTGACTTCCATGCTATAAGATTTCTTTGTGGTATCAGTTTCTGTAGCAGTATCTAATATATCTGACTCATCAGCAATAAAAAAGTTGATATATTTCTCCACCTTGAACTGTGCAACAGAGTTGAATGTAGAATTCTCATCAAAAGTTACATTTCGACTGTGAATATCTGTATTCTCAGAAAGAAACCATATTCTGTATCCCTTAACTCTATTTCCATAACCTACAAAAATACCATTTTTTCGTTCTTAGCTGTAACTTGCCCTCATTGACACGGTAATAGACATTACAATAAAAAAAAAAAACTGTTAACAAAGAGTAACCTGGACTCTTACCAGACCATACCTCGTATGGTATCTTACAGTCAATGCTTGTGTGAGGCCCACGGTTGATCAGATAGCACGATGTATTAACTACTTCTGCCCAAAAGCTTTTAGACAAACCAGCATTTAAAAGCATGCATCTTGCTCTCTCCAGTAAAGTTTGATTCATACGTTCTGCTACCCCATTTTATTGAGGTTTATCCCTTATTGTATGATGTCGAACAATCCCTTCATCTTTGCATAAACTATTAAACTCAAAACTGCAAAGCTCAAAGACATAATCTGTTCGAAGTCTCTTGATCTTCTTCCCTGTTTGATTTTCCACCATAACCTTCCCTTGTTTGAAATTCTTGAAGGTGTCACATTTGTGCTTCATCATGATTATTCAATTCATTCTTGAATAATCATCAATAATCGACAAAAAATACATGCCACCTCCAACTGATTCAACTCGAGAAGAACCCCAAGAGTCAACGTGGATATAATTAAGCGTACCCTTGGTATAGTGGACTCCCTTTGGAAACTTACTATAATGTTGTTTCCCAAACACACAATGTTCACAGAATCCAATATCCTGCACTTTATGTCTACATAGAAGATCTCTTTTCGACAAGATCTGCGTTCCCTTTTCACTCATAAGACCAAGTCTCATATGCCATAATTTAGTCATGTTCTCTTTCTGAACTGCAGAAAATGCCACTATAGCTAAACCAGTCAATGTTGAACCTGCCAGAAAATACAGAGTTCCATGTTTTATACCTTTCAGAACTACCTTTGAATCTTTGTAGACATACATCACTCCACCTTTACATTTGAAACTAAAACCTTTGTTGTCCAATATACTTAAAGATATCAAACTCTTCGTCATTAGCGGAACATCCCTAACATCATTCAAAGTGTATAACACTCCATCATGTGTTTGTATTCTGATTAAGCTAATTCCAACTACTTTTCAGATTGAAATGTTTGCCATAGAAAAATTGGCTCCATCAATCTACTCATACGTCGAAAACCACTCCCCATTTGGACACATATGATACGACGCCCCAGAATCAATAACACACACATCTTTGGAATATGTGTGTTCATTTACAGTTAGGGCAAAATCTTCTTCTGAATTGCCATTAACTTTTGCTATGGCTGTTGAACCTTCTTTTTTATCTGCCTGATTCTAACTACTGTGAGGACAGGTTCACTTCTAATGTCCCTTCTTCTTGTAGTAAACTCAAATGTCATTTACCCTGGGATTATAAGGCTTAGAGTCTTTAGGAGGTAGGGCAACTTCCTTTAACTTCTTCTTCCCAAGCTTTCCACGAGCTTTTCTTCCTGTTGCAGCAAACCTAGATGTAGAACTTTCTGTTGTACCTGAACCAGCGACCTGTGACGGTCTTCTCTAGTAAGAAGAGCATTCTTCACTTCCTATAGAGACAACATATCTTTACATGCAATAAACGAATCCATAAAATTCTCATACGGCAGCGACAAAGAAACCAACAGAATTAGAGTAGCATCCTCATCACCTACTTTAACCTCAATATTACGTAGATCCATTAATATTTTGTTTAACCTATCTAGATGATCTTTAAGAAGCGTAGCTTCACTCATACGGAGGCTAAATAATCGTTGCTTTAAAAGCAACTTCTTGGTTAAAGACATCATCATGTAGAGACTCTCGAGCTTCTCCATGTATTTTATATATATATATATATATTGTCATGTCTATATTTATAAGAAATAACTAATTACATTTTTATATTTAACACCATAAATTCAATCTTTAAAATACAAATATGCAATAAATACCATGAGTATTATTATAATACCAATAGTATCGATTTTTTTTAATACCATAGTGTTTGCCATGTCTATGTTTATAAATAATAAGTAATTCCATTTTTATGTTCAATCTCATAAATACTCCATTAGAAATAAAAATATGCAATAAATATCATGGGTGCTAGTATAAATATCAATAATATCAAATTGTTTTTAATATCATATTGTATGACATGTCTATATTTATACACAACAAGAAATTTGGGAATTTGTGATGAGGGCATCGCCAACGGCACAAATAACGTTGGCAAAGCCTATTTTCAGAAACATTTTAAATTCTCCCCAAATTCGTTTTGGAGGGAATTATTTAGGGGTTTCGCTGACAACAACTTGAAGCCGTTAGCAAAAGTAGGAATAGCCGACAACATTTAGCCGTCAACAAAAGTTAAAAAAAAAAAATTAAAACAGTCGTGAAACACCTCCTAAAAACCTAATTCTAACATTTTTTTTCTCCCCTTCTCCAACAGCCCCAACCCCCTTCTCAAAAGACCGTCGCCGCCCAACCCATGACCCTCTGCCTCCTCGCTCACGCCTGCCACCACCCAACCTATACTGCTACCACCAACTTCGTCCGCCACTTTATAGGTCAATTGTTTTTTTTTTCTATTTAAAATCTACTTTTAATTTGATTACTGCATATTTAAATATTATTAGATCTAAGTATATGGTTAGGTTTTTGTTAGATTTAAGTTTATTGTTAAGTTTTTCCCCCACCCACAATTGTTGTAATCTCAAAAAAAAAGTATATGTTTAGGTTTTTGTTAGATTTAAGTTTATTGTTAGGTTTTCAATTATGTTAATATGTTAGAATGAAATATTTTGTAGGTGTTTATTTTTTATTTTTAATTATTTTCTATGTTTTTTTGGATTGAAACATTAAGTAACTTAAATGTTTAGATTAGTTTTGTTAGATTTAAGTGTATACGGTTAGCTTTTAGTTAGACCTAAGTATATTGTTAGGTTTTCAAGATTAGAGTTTTGTTGAATATAATTTTAATTTAAGTTTTTAATTTAGGAGGTTTAGAAATATTGACTTGAACTGTTAAGATTAATTTAATTTAGTTTATATTGGTTATGTCATATTGATTTGTTAAGATTAATTTTCATTAAGTTTAGTCATAAATTATATACTACTATTTCATTTCTATTAGTTTGCTTTTTGATGTATGGTTTGTTTATATATTAGTTTTGTTAAATATAATTTCAATTTAGTTTGCTTTCGTTGATGTATATTTTGTTTCAATTTGGTTATAAATTACATAATACTATTAGTATCATGACTCTTTTCTTTTTTCTTTTTTTTTTTTAGAATTGATCAAATATGTCTCATTCTTGTAAAAAATTTCATATGGGTTGTGATACCCTTTAAGTTGATGTCTTTGCCTTGTTGTTCTTTTATTGGTTTATATCTTTTTTTTTTTATTCTTAATCTTGAAGTATTGGTAACTTTGATGCCCTTTAGATTAGTTTGGTTAGATTTTAGTATATGCTTAACTTTTGAAAGATAAATAAAATGTGTTATCGAAAAATAACGTATTAGTATGATGGAGAATAAAATTCATTTAATGAACAAACATTATATAATCATCTATTGGTTGTCTTACAGGTTTATTACCTCGTAGGGCGACTTAAAGAATATTTTGTATTTACAAAGTGGAAAAATCAGGAATAAATATGAATAAGGACTGGATACATAACAGAGATAGGTTGTCTAATGAGTATGCTGAAGGCGTTAAAAAGTTTTTAGGAATAGCAAAATCATATGTAAACAATGAGGGGAAAACAAGATGTCCATGTAAACACTGCATGAATTCATATTGGCGTGTAATAAATGAATTAGAAAGTCATCTATTCAAATATTTGTTTTGCTCCTAATACTTTATTTGAATTTTACATGGAGAACCATTTACCGTATCTAGGTATGAGCGTCAATCTATTCTTATGCCGATACAATTGAATACAACAACACATCTTGAATCAAGTAATCAAAATGTGGCTAAAGAAATATTAGAACTAATTAATGAGACGGTTGTCCCAAGTGTCGAAGATGATGAAGAAGGAGATGGTTTGTTTGAAAATGTGATTCCACCAACGACGAATGAAAATGATAGTCCAAGTTCATTAAAAAATTTGATGAATGAAGCGTGTAATCAGTTTATATGATGGATGTACACAATTCTCTTCATTGAATTTTTTAATTAGATTGATGCACTTGAAAGTTTATAGTGATTGGAGTAATAAATCTTTCGATATGCTTCTGCAATTATTAAAAGAAGCATTTTCGATTGATGCTAACATTCCCAATTTTTATTACGAGGTCAAACGAAAGGTACACTATCTAGGATTGAGTTATGATTCAATTCATGCTTGCAAATATGACTGCATATAGTATAGAAATGAATATAAGTACTATATTCAGTGTCCAACATGTGGTGAGTCTCGATATAAAACTAAAGACGGTATAGGGAAAAAGATACATCATAAGGTTTAGCGTCATTTTCCATTGATTTCGAGATTGTTTGCGTTAAAACGTTATGCTTTTGAAATGAGATGGCATAAAGAGAAGTGTGTTGTGGAAGAAAATGTATTACGATATCCTGCAGATGGTGATGAATGGAAGTATTTTGATAAAAAATATCCTAAGTTCGCTTCGGATACGAGAAATGTTCGTTTGGGACTTTCTTTAGATGGATTTAATCTATTTGGAAATATGAGTACTTCGTATAGCATGTGGCCAATCACGTTAGTTTCATATAACTTACCACCTTGGAAATGTATGAAAGAAACAAACTTTATTTTATCGTTGTTGATTCCCGGTCCGAAGTTTCCTGGTAAAGAAATTGACGTTTACTTGCAACCATTGATTGATGAGTTAAAAGAATTATGGATTACTGGTGTACAGACATACGACTCATTTAGTGGTAGACATTTTCAAAAGTATGCTAGTTTATTGTGGACAATTAATTACTTTCTTGCATATGGTGATTTTTTTGGTTGGTGTATGAAAGGGTATCAAGCTTGTCCTGTTTGTATGGATGATACATCGTCGATAAATCTAATAAATAAACGTGTGTACATGGGACATCGCAGGGAACTCTCACATAATCATAGTTGGCGTCGAAGCAAACTATTTGATGGTAAATTAGAACTGCGACCACCCCCTAAAGTATTGAATAGTGATAATATCTTGCATGAATTGAATATGTTGAATTTTTTCGTATTTAATAAACACCTAACTAAGCAACTTAAAAAGAAGAGGAAACGAATAAACCCCAATTGGAGGAAAAAAAATATTTTTTTTCAACTCTTTTATTGGTCGAAACTTTTGTTGAGACATAAGTTGGATGTCATGCATATTGAAAAAAATGTTTGTGAGAATTTGATTGGAACATCGTTCTGCTTCACTAACTTCTTCCTATTGGTGTTCCAAGCTTTTTACTCAAAGATATATCTACTGCTATAGTTGAGTTTTGTGGATTCTTCCGAGACCTATGTGCAAAAATTATACGAACCAGTGACTTAGATCGTTTGCAAGCAGACATTATTATCATTCTTTGTAAGTTGAAAAAGATTTTTCCACCTGCTTTTTTTGATGTTATGGTCCATCTTACCATTCATTTGCCCTATGAAACTCGAGTTGTCGGTCATGTTACTTATAGTTGGATGTATCCTTTTGAGAGAAGTTTGAAAACATTAAAGGATCATTGTAAAAATAAAGCGTGTCCCGAAGGTTCAATAGCTAAAGAATATGTGATGAATGAATCATTGACTTCATGCTCATTGTATCTAAGTGGTATAGAAACAAGATTCAATAGAGATGAACGAAATGATGATCAACTAAATGAAGTTTATGGTAATTTTGAATTATTCAGACAGAATGCAAGACTGATTGGAGCTCCAACCCCAAAAATGTTGAATAACACAAAAAGACAATTATTGCATTGGTATGCTTTGAACAACTTCGAAGTAATTCCTATTTTACGTTCAATCTCATAAATACTCCATTTTAAATAAAAACACGCAATACATATCATGGGTATTTACTATAATTTCCAATAATATCGAAATATTTCAAGACCATATTGTTTATATATCAATATTTATAATTGTAATTCTATTTTTATGTTCAATCTCATAAATCTCCCTTAGACATACAAATATGCAATAAATGTCATGGGTATTACTATAAATACCAATACTATCGATTTTTGTTTTTAATATCATAATGTTTGTCGTGTCTATATTAATAAGAGTAATTGTACTAAATATTCAAGTTTTAGAAATTATTTACATATCTATCCAAAATTGAAATAATTAACAAAAATATTCATTGAATTACAATTAATGAAAATTGATTTTTCATAAATCCAAGAATATCCTTATCTTCTTCATAGTGTTAGGGTAAGAAATCTATTTCAATTCTTCGTCCAACACCCAAAAGTAGTGGTCGTCAACCCATCTTCTATCAATGTCATGCCACCATCAATGTTTCTTTAATAACTAATTTCGTTCGTAGGTGTGTTTGATTGAAGTTGGTCGTGGATGTAGAGATGTTGTGTATTATCATTGGAGGACGCAAGCCTTAAACTCCATCATTGGAAATCAATCACCAACCAAAGTTTGATAATAAATGACAACTGGAGATGCAACGATGAATCCCTATGGAGTCACCATTTGTTGACTGGAGACGATGATCAGAGATGACAACTAGAGTACAATAAAATCAATGACGACAATCCTTGATTTTCTCCTGAATTTTCGTCCAAACAGTCGATGACGGCGCCTGCAATCAAGGATCCTTAATCTTAATTGTTAAACCCTAAATTTCATAGGGTAGTTGTTGGATGAAATTTGTACTATATTGCAATATTATAAATACTATATTATAATTTGTAAATACGTATTATTTTCAATAAATGATTGGGAAATTGTATTGGGTAGGTCATTCTCACAAAATAATTGCAAATTTTAAAATATTTGCATCGATAGTAAATAATACGTTTTAATAATGTATTATAAATATTTATTAATACAATATTATGTATTATTAATATAGTATTATGTATTATTAATACAATAAATACCAATGATTATAGTTGTCAAATTTTTTTGACTAATCTTATAAGTTTTCCTACATTATATTCATGTTGTATTGTGTACAACATAGTTTTGTGTATTATAATAAATTAAATTTATTTAGACTTAGAGTATTACAATATCGTATAAGTATTTTTGTTCTAAGTGTTATAATACTATTTTATGTGACATTTTTAAAATTAATCCCTACAATACTCATTGTAAATATTAATGGTATAATAAATATCATGTATTATATAAATATTCATTAATACCCATATTAATACCCTATTATAAAAATTATTGTTAAAATAAATACTGATAATGAATTATAATACAATACTAATAGTGAATCCACAAATACAATATTAATACAAATTAGTATTTTCTTAATACATTATAATACAATAATAAGACTAAACTTAAGGCTATTATGATAATTACATTCGTCTTCTTATTAGGGTTTCTTCTCATTATTGGCCTTCATTTTCTTGACAATCAAAATTAAAAAACTTGCTAGATTTATGCCTTGTTGCAGTGGCCATAGATAACGTCGCTATTAATGATGAAAATGAAGTTTCACAAGGTGAATTGTTATCAATGAGGATTTCTTCGATTTTGAAGTTGGTCTGAGTAAAACAGATGAGAATCATACATAGCGAGATGACTTTAGACGAGGCTGTATTTTCTAGAGTTTTGATGTTAAAGCTTCATTAATAAGTGAGACGACGAGACCATGGCGAGCCGATAATGAGTCATAGCCCCTCTGATTCCAAAGTAAGTGTTGACACCCCAAGTTGCGTCAAACCTACATAAGAAACAACCTGCCAACGAGTGAGTATTAAACCCAGTAAGTAGCTCCTTTAAAAGTAGTATTAACCCTCATCTACAATCGAACAAAAGGTTAACTATGGAAACCAACTCCACACTACACACACAAATGAGGTGTAACTTCCGATCAGCTTAACTCGACCCTATGCTCCCCCCGTTTATACGGTAAATAAAACTTAAGCCATTCAAAGTATTGTTTTTTAACGTTTATTCTAGCGACTTGAGATTACATTCGTGCCCAAATAGACTATGTAGCGCAGAAACTCAGGCTTTAACACAACCTCTACCTATTTATTAATTACAACTCCCTCGATCCACATACTAGGCATGTTAGTGAGCCATGTTAACGACCAATCTATCTCTCCTACGGCTTGACATTCTTAGTATAAATTTAGTTACGATGAGTCTTTTAAACTTATGCTTACCATAACAACTATGGCCCAAGGAAGGCTAGCCTGCCATATCTCTTAAATGCACCCAAAGTAAGACCTTTGAACAACTCTGATTCGACATAGGACCAAAAGTATAAAACTTGACCGTACCTTGTAAATCATACTCGATCTACACCATCTTAGTTGAAATTGATAACTAACCTCATGCTAAGCTCTTCACACGCTTTATTGGAACTTTCTCGTCTATACCTATTCTCACCGTAAGCAAAATTTCCACTATGTGCTCCAATTTAGCCACTCATGACTTTGGCCCATAAATATATACACTCATGCATACACCCTTGGACAACTTATTATGCCTCATGCTAAAACAACATGACCTTAATGCTTGCTTTGGTTCACCTTAAGATAACTTCACATGATCGTAAGAATCAATAAACCTTAACATCAAATACGATTGGTCCAACTTCATTTTATAGCCATGAACCATCAATGAGCATAAGAAATTATAAGAAATAACTCCACGTACTTGCATTAGTTTAAACAACAACTTTACTAATTGAATGTAAAAATGAACTTTTACCTAAGCTGGGCCAACACAACTATGGAAACACCCATTGATTCTCACCAAGCTAAACTCAAGAATTGAGTTGTTTTAAACATCCTCATTTACCACACCTGTCTAGTAAAAATGAATAAGTTTAAAAGTAAAAGATTATAGGCTTAGAATCTTCTTTCTTAGATCAACCCACTTGCTACTACATAATTGAGTCTTCCCCAACCATGATGAACACTAAATGGCTTTCCCTCACACTAAAAACACCAAGATTGGGCTAAGAGCGAAGGAACAACTGAGATGCTGAACTAAAATTAATATTTAGGCAAATTAAAGTAATCTCAAGCTACTTACCAAATTCAAGCTTAAGGAATAACCACAAACATCCTTTTTCTTGAAGAAACCATAAAACTCGAGCTCGAAAACCTTGCCAATTCAACCGTCGAAAACACCACAAGAAACCCACCCAAGTAGAGCCATGAAGTCGAAGATGAGGAAAATAACTAAGTGAGTTTTCTTTTCTATTTTTCTTCTTTTTTCTTTTTTCCTTTCCTTCAACAAATCCATTATAAAACTGCATTATTCCAAGCAATGACTCAATACAACCACGTGTCCAACCATCCTACTAGCCCTTCACGCTGCTATCAACCATGGGTCTTTTGTTTATTTTTTTTAATTAGTTTTTTTTAAAATATAATCTTAAACCCATCTTCCATTTATATGTTTAATACCCTATTTAACAATATACATTGCTTACTACTATATATATACTGTAATATACATATATTGTCTACATGAAAGGTTTTGGTGTCAGTAATTTCATCTTCCAATTAATATTGATTCGATATTTACATCATAGTCAAAGGTAGCTGAGTATTTATTCTATGGCTATTGGAGATTTATATTGGTGGGTGGTTGGGGTTTTGCGATTTTAGCTACGTCAACGATTATCATCGTTGTCGCCAGTATTACGCACAATACTATTATGGCAAATTAGGGTTTCTGATTAGAATAGTCGCTGATTTTCGAAAATGAACAATTTCCAATCAATTTTCTTGTTCCTCGTTGTCGATCAACCATGCGCCAGAGTTGATCTACTGAGATGGCGTCGCCATTTCGTAGCGTTGAAACCATTTTTTAATTTCTTATATTGGCTGAAGGTTAGCATACATGGGTAGCTAATCGATGCATACCTAAAAGATGTAGCAGTGTAAAATCCAACTACCCGCAATCTTAACATGCAATCTACATATGAACTTTTACCAATACTTCTAACCTAAAGAAACATAATAAAGAAGAGTAACAAGTGATAATAAAAAGGTTGAATTATCATTACTAAATGTTGGCTATAGATCTATGAACTGCTCTTAACTAAAATAAGTAATAACAAAAAGAAAAGGAATTGGTGCGACTGCGAAGATGTGCAGACTCCTTGTCATCGGATCCTATGAACACCACCAGTTGTGTTTTGCATGGTCTTCTGCCCATGTGTCTTGGCTTCAGGCCAACCGACCAGCTCATCGATTATAATGTCTTGCCTCTTATAAATAGAGATAATTTTCTTGGGTAGCAAGTTAGGATGAGCTGGGAAATTTTTATTAATGCTAGAATCTCTTAATTATCGTTGGGATTGATTGCTTGATTGATTTACTATTTCTTTCCATATTGACTTGATTCTTCAAATGCAATTGTTTTGAATGTGTTATATGCTTTTACCTTTTACCGTTCGCATCAAGTTTGTTCACCAGCGTTCTATTTCTGTGCTCCTGCATTGTATATCGTCATTTAGCGTAATTTATTCATTCTTTTACTTAAAAACGCAATGCTTGCATTTTGTATGCTGAATCGTGGATGCATGAAATTTCTAATAGTTTTAATCGTAATTTGTTCTTAACTATTCAATTATGTCCCTTGTACTTTAGAAAAATGCAGATTGAAGTAGCCTAATTTATGCTCTATTTTAGAGCTATGAAAGGTCTTAGGCGTGAAACCTTGCAAAAATCTGGTGATTCACCTAAAGGTGCCTTCTCAAAATTACAGAAGTAACAAGGAGATGTTCAGTTCTATTAAGAGCAAGCCGGGGAAATGCTTGCAGAATTGGAAAGGGAAAATTTTATCCAAAAGGGAGAAAGAAGTTTTAATCAAAGTAGTGGGCCAAGCAATTCCAACTTTTACTATGAGTTGTTTTAAAATTGCCTAAATCCTTCAATGATGAGTTGGAACATAAGGGCCCGTTTGATAATGTTCTCGTTTCCTGTTTCTTGTTTCTTGTTCTCAATTCTTGTTTCTTGTTCCTGTTTTTATTTAGAACAAAAACAAGAATGCGTTTGATAACTATTTCTGTTTCTTGTTTCTAAAAAAAATAAGAAACAGAAACAAAACTTGTTTGATTATTATTTCTAGTTTCTAGTTTTTTTTTTAATCTTAAAAATAACATTACATAAATTAAATACATGCATAAAAAAATCATGAAAAATAGGAAATGTG
>JBBMKA010024493.1:0-26931 GCA_037833695.1 Sechiopsis laciniata | reverse complement strand
TATATATATCTTCACATTTTCTTTCATTTATATGTAATCACGATTCATTTGTGTATTTTGAACATTACATTTATTTTTTCATTTATTTGTTTGGTTGTCCATTCTTAGAGGGATCATAAAGCAATATAGGTGCATTATGCAAATTTATGAAGCATATGGAAAACATGAGATATATTTAAGATCACAATGGCTGTGATTTTCAATTTTGGTAATGGATGTACAAACAAAGAACACAATGGATTAAACAAACAGTTGTTGGGGTTTTGATGGCCTTTTGGATATAACTAAGACTGGGGTCCAGTTTTTGTAAGATAACATACTTTATTTTCTCAAAGTGATTTTGGAAGAGAGTCCTATTTAAAATTTGCAACTATTAATTTCTTTCAGCATGAAGGAAGGAGGAAATCTTGAGTTAATATAATGAATTTGACAAGTTGTAAAATAATAGTATAGTATAAAATTAAGAAGTCAGTTCCATATTAGAAATGGGTATGCTAATTCTATGATTATACATGCATATTTATTTCAGATAAACTCAAATCTTTTTGGAACTTAGTTATTTTACTTAACACATATTGTAATAATACAAAGTCATGCTCCTATATATTTTTTTTTACTAGATATAAGTATGGGTCGTGCGAATTTCAGTCGTTTGTAATACATCCATATCTTTTTATGAATTAAAGGAAAAAAAATAGAAAATTGAGAAATAAGACACGTGTTGATTGGAAAATTAATTTTAGTGGCTGGGTGTACTTTATTATTATTATTATTATTATTATTATTATTATTATGTAATGTTTATTGAAATGTGTGTGTGAGGAGGCAAACACTCCCAATGGGTTTTTAGCTTTTTGCAATAAAAAATATTGAAAAATCAACTTATAGTGTAAATGCTCCTTTTTTTTTTTTGAGTGCTACAGTGTAAATGCTCCTAATGAACCCTATATATGTCTAAATATAAAAAACTAGCTTATTATGTTGAAACATATCCTTTATAATGGATTTGCCTTTTGGTGAATACTTATATATATATTTGTCATTATGAAAAGAAATTTTAAACTTTATTGATTTGTGGAAATAACATTTTATAAAATATAGTTAAAGTTTGGCTGGATAAGAGTTTTGGTTCTAATTTTCTATATTTTAAATATATTAGTTTGGTTGGCTATTAATTTGACTTTTTATTTTCAAAAAATTTATGATTTTTTTTTTAGTCTTTACATTTATGGTGCAGTTTTTATTTACTCCTTATATTTCTAAATAACACTTTTATTGATAGTATTTAAAAATGTTCCCATATTTTGAATAATATTTAATTTTAATTATTAATTACATGATATAATATTGACTATGATAGTACTAGAAGAAATTTTGAATTTCAATATAATTATGAAGTAGTTATATTTATATTGACATAAAATAAATTTATAAAAGAAAATAAGTATAAACGTAATTAAGAAATACACGAGAACTAAAATTGAATATTATTGAAATGACAAAAATATTTGTTTTGAAACTATAGACCAAATTGACACCGTATTCGAAACCTAAGATTAAAAATATATTTTCTTTAATATTTATTATCCATTTAGCAAAATTTTAAAAAATTAAAATATGAATTTTGGTCAGTAAAAATTATTATGGTTATATATATATATATATATATATATATATATATATATAAATTTAGTGGTATGCGAGATTAGAGCGTCGAACATCGGATCTCAAGATTAAAAAATGCATATTCTATGTCATTGATTTATACTCATTTTGACATCTCTGCATTTTTTTAAATTAAAACTACAGTATTTTTATAATAAAAAGTTATCAATTATCAACTATCATAAACTGTTCTAGTGTTCAAAAAGTCATTGATGAATTTAGAGGTGATGGATATAATCTATGGTGATCATCTATTGAAAAATTAATTTTTTTATAGGTTTTCTTGAAACCAATATTGTAGGGTTGGTATGTCCCATGACAATAATCAAGATGTATGCAAGCTAATCCGAACAACCATGAATATAAAGAATATATATATTTATATATTATCTCTCATCTCTGAATCACCCCATAAGTTCGACGATCAACAAAAAGTCTAAACGATTCTAAGGGCTTTGTGTAAGCTACATTAAGTGAAGTGCCATGAGATTCCTAAGTCTTGGCACTCGAGTAGGAGAAAACTCCCGACTCAACTAGTGTTACAAATAAACATAGATGACTCTCAACTAGTGTTACAAATAAACATAGTTCACTTTTATATATATATATGACAAACTATTAGATAATGTCGACATCTATCTCAAAATTAATTAGAAGTGTTCAAACAATCCGAAAACTCGAGTAACTTGAACCAACCCAACTTAATTTGACGGTTTGGATTGAGTTAAATACATTTTTGGGTTAGGTTGGATTCAAAGTTACCAAATTTTTATGAGTTGGGTTAAGTTAAGGGTTGACCTAAAATTAACCCAACCCGACCAATTAGAATTTATTATTTAGTTAAATTTTTTTTTTAATCTATAACATAATTATTATGTTATTTAATTATTTAGATTTTTTTTAAATTTTATTCAATTATTATGGTTAGACTTTTTATTTTTCAATATTTTCATAATATTTTTTTAAGTCTTGATAATCTATATATCATGATAAAAATATATATTAAAATTCTGTCATCTATTTTTTGTTGGTTTTAATTATCTATTTGTTTTATTGAAGTCGAATTATATTTATTTTTGTTGTTTTAATTATCCATTTGTTTTATGTTATATAATTGAGATCTTATATATGAACCGTGATGGTAAAACTAATAGTGAGTGAATTTGATTAATTATTTTGTTTATGTATAGTGTATGTTTTATGGATTGATAACCTTCCTCAACCCAACACAACTCAACCAATATACACATCTAAAACTAATTAGGGATGAGATGAGTAGTCCATTTTTTTTTTTTATATTTTACTATGAGATCTCTACTTTATTCGATATAGAATCCTAACACTAACCAAGACATCCAAAACGGTTTAAAACTAATCAACATTAACTTAATATAATATAGTTTAGATCTACCGACAAGAATAGAGCTCCAATAACATTATATATATATATATAATACTCTTCTTCAAATGTTTATAAATTCCAAAAAAAAAAAGAAAAAAAAAAAAACTGCCTAAAATATCACAAAGTGAAGTATTTGGGCTATGAATGAGAAGTGGGCTTAAGCTGTTACAAAATAAGCCCAATAACCAAAGTCAAATGTCACAAAAACTAAATAAAGCATGACCAAAATAAAGTCCATAAATAACCTTCAAAGTGGTTTCCAAGGAGGACTCCGAGTCATCCCGTTGGTGGTTTAAAAGCTCTTTAATTCTTATTAACAACTTGTGATTAGAGTTGGATAAATCTAATTAATAACGGGTCGAAGTGGGTTGAGTCCAATGGTAATTGGCTACAAAATCTTTGATCTAGAGATTGTTTGAGTTTTTCAACTCCAAATATTGGTGTTGTGCTCTAAAAAAAATTCTAATAATAACTCATAAAAAGTTTCACAACTTAGAAAGAATGTAGAAGAACTAATTTCACAACTTCAATATTCATTCAGAATTGATTTAATTTATTTTTTCCTTGAGTTTTATTTAGGGAGAGGATTTGAATTCATACCCTATTAATTATAAGTATACATTTTATACTATCAAGAGTTATATATACTACCAATTCAAAAATATATATTAACGAAGATCTCAATATCTTTCCCGAGACATATTTTCAATAATGTCTCTACTTTGAAGATCTAACTATAGCTAACTCTATTAGCTCAAGAGTACGTATTTTGCTAGTTACATTTCTTCTATTGCAACTAACTTTGTTTTTTTAAGATAACTAAGAACATAATTTTATTTTTAATGATTCCATAAGTTTGGCAAAGAATAAATTTTTTATATTGAATGTATGAGAGTGTAATTGTAGCCAATTCTATGATTTAGAGGTGTTTTTTTTTTTCTTAATTCAACCAAATTGACATTTTTTGTTATTTTTATGTTTAATTAATTTTATTACAATATATTATAAATGTATTTTCACTCTTATTCTTTTATATATATATATATATATATATATATCAATACGAGTCAATTCTATCTTTAAAAAAAAAAAAAAAAAAAAAATCTCAAGTTACACTTTCGGTCCCCTTAACTCAAATTTGTGAAGTTTTGAGGAGTTGTTAGCAGATTTCAAGTTCGATGGTTCTTAGTTTCTTTGTAATTCATATTTGCTTGCGGACAGTTTCTCTTTTTTTAAGAATTAAGATTTATTTGAATTCAACAATATTTTAGTATACATTAGGAGAGGGGAGTTACAAATCCTACACTGAAGATACAACTGCTCTCATATAAATGAAAGTGAAATATTAATTTTAGGGATCGAACCCGTGATTATGATATTGAATTGGATATATATGCTTTTATCCCTCTATTAAGAAATTTAATTTTTTTTTTTTAATTGTAGTAGAAATTGTAATAAAATTATTGATATTTCTGCTAAACTTTGGTCTATCCAAAATAATTTTAAGGGAGATGGACTACTTTTTTTTAAGGCGAAATCTCTCACATGGTCTAGTTGATTACGTAAAATCTTTCTTAATTTATTGTTTCTAAATGAAAAAAATTGGTTTCTTTTAAAAAAAAAAAAATAGTTAATGAACTCGTAGAAAATTCAAGCGATAGAAATTTGTCCAGACACTCACAATACTAAAAGAATATTGCTATATGACTGATAATCGAACTCTTTTTTACTGAGCTTCACCATCAGCTTGCTGGATGTGGACCCTTTTTTTTTTTTTTTTTTTTTTTTTGAGAAAATGAATTATTTTAATAATTTATGGTTCTTTATTGTACATTGTGTTTGATTGATCTGTCAGCTCTTAGCTGGAGAATTGTTTTTTATTGTCACGGTTACAAGATATGTTGATTGTCTAAATTATTGAACCATAGAATATAAGATCTACCAGCCTCATTTAAATTGAGGCACACAAATTTCTTTTTTTTCTTTTTTTAAGTTCAACGGCAGATAGACACGTACTAATACCGTTGAGCTATTGCTTTTTTCATTAACATTCAAATTTACATTTTCTTTTTAAGTTTTTAAGGTTTATATGATGACTTGTGTAAAATGAAAGGGAGGGCATTGAAATGGTTTTTGGAAACTAAAACAAAACATTTAGAGCCCATTTTGGGCCATGAAGATGGACTTAAGTCCACTCCCCATTTCAGCTATGTAGATGTTAACTAATAGGTTAGCTAAATGTTTTTAAGAAAAATACCATAATTAATGCATAATTTAGAGAGAGAGAGAGAGAGAGAGAGAAATAAATCACTAAAACAAAATTTGAGCCACAATGGAGCAATTCAAGAGTATGTAAACACACCAACAAAAGCAGAGTTCTAACGACATTTTATAAAACTTAATAATCATGGGGTTATATATTTGAAACTGACGTTCTATAATCTCTACGGACAAAAATATTACATAAAAATATTAATTACCGTAGTAACTATTATAAAGTATGGGTATATGATCACATGATCATATTTTTTAATCATCCACCTTATTTTTTGAATAATTTATCACTAACCAAAAAGAAAAAACACATCAGGTTGTTTTTTTTTTTTTTTTTGGAGATAGGGGAATTGAACACATGACCTCTGATGCTGAACTATTGCTCTTGTTGACAGTTGCTCTAAAAAAATTTAAAATATCGTTTTGATTATTATATTCTATTTTGGTCCAACATTTTTAAATGTTCATTTTTAATCTATATTTTCATAAAAACTTTAAATTGATCTTTATAATAAGTTTTTGGTTAATTTTCATTTAAATTTTTTTTATTAACCTTCTTTTCTATAAAGTTTAGAAATATGTCATCATTTTGTTTTATTTTTTGTATTAATATTATTGAATCAAATTTGGTTAAAATTAAATTTAAATTTATCTTAAAAACAAATTTTGAGCTTTTAGCAAAATATATGGATTAAAATTGAATATAAAAGTTTAAAATAAAACATTTTTTTAGAAGGCAAAATAGATCAAGCTTGAAATTACAAAATATTTTATATTTTTCTTAGATAATGATGTTTGTTAGATGTGCCATGAATTCTACTTCTACAATGAGCACAGACATTATTATCATCGCCATTATCGTCTAAGTTTTTCATTAGTTTTATACTCTTTTATGTCTAAACTTTATCGAAGTTGTTTGTTTTATTTTTAAGCTTTATCATTATTATTTTTTTTGAAAAGCAACATTTCATTCAACCAACGAGAACCATATCAATACAATCGTCCTCCAAAACAGTACCAATGTTAGGGAGGAGATTTCCCCTTCAAAAATTAGACTCAGCCTCAACATCAATTTATTTTATCAATTTTTTCGGCCTTTTGAAAAAGTTTTGATTACTTTATTTTTACCATTTGTAAAGTTAGGGGAATGAATGTTTAATTTAAAATTAAACAACGCATATTTTATGTGAACTATATTTATTTTCCTTGAAATATATATATATATATATATATTAAAATCAAATACTTCATTAATAAAGTAACCAAATATTGTATGAACTCTCCAAAAAAATGAACGACAAAAATAGAGGAATAAAACTCTCAAACAATGCAGTCCACATTTCGAACCGTGACCAAATAATAGACTATAAACTATTAAATAAAAAATTAAAAAAATGATATAAGACACCTTTCGAATGAGCCAAATTACATAGAGCTACTGTTGTCGGCTCAAAATTAAATTTACATAGCTACTAAAATGAAACCACAAAGAGGAACACTTTAATCTATACTACATTAGTGGTGTGATTGCCCAAAAGGATATGAAACTCTTTTATGTATTTGGCTTTTATGTTAGATTCTTTTAATTTAAGATAGGATCTTATCTTTTATTTCTCCCATACAAAATCTCCAAACAAATATAATTATCAAATATTCCTTTCTCAATTAAATATATTATTTCACAAAATAAATATTTAAATATTTTTTTGAAACATGTGTGGAAGGAATCAAAATCTAAGTTTATATATATAAATAATAATAATAATAATAATTGATGACTCAACTCAACTAAATTTTAAAATGTATAAATAAAATTAGGTTTTTTTTTTCAAACAAATAAAATTAGGTTAGATCGTTGATCAAAATTGGATGGATTGATGGATTTATCAACTTTAAGTATTTATTGTCGATCCAAAAAATTTTCTTAATATAATTCAAACATATTTACATATTTGCTATTTTTTACTTAAACATTGACTTAATCTAACTTAACCTAACCTATTTAGTGCACTCTACCATTTCTTACATAAACATCATTGAATATATTTTATTTATAGAATAAAATTATGTTAATTAATGTCATCCAATATGTTAATTTATGTCGTCTATCCGACCAGTATTTTCTTGGGTCATGTTTTCATTTCTCTGACGCAAACTATAATAAGATATATTTAAATTACTACGTATATATAGTCATTGTCTCTCTATAATTCACTTTTTCTTTATTCATTGCACATACGAATACAAACAAACTTACTCAAATTAAAAAAAAATGCAGACAAACTTTTTTTGAACGAGAATATACTTATTTAATAAAGATTCAGAAAAAGAAATATATGTATTTGGAGATATTCACTTTATTCCATATTAAAAATAATAAAAAGTATTCAACAATTTGATACGATACATGAACTATTGTTTTTATTATTAATTGATTTTAAAGTAAAATCTCATATATTTTTAATAAATATAACTTATTATTCACAAATACCTAACCAAGGAAGGCAACTAAGCTTTATTTAATCTAAAAAAAGGCTTTATTTAAGTCATATATATATACAACTCACTCGAGCTCTCGAATTAATTTGTGTGTTCTATATATCACATTCATATGTATGTTGATATATATATATATACTGTCTCGCACGTCAGGTTGTGTTCTTTCTACCTTAATATAAATTCATTTTGCTACATCACGTGGACATTGAGAGTCTAGAAGAATCTTCTTATCCAAAATTTTGGGCAATTAATTGTTAATGGTTAAGTATTATGGCCCAAAAATGAATTTAGGTCCAAAGAATATCAAAACCCAAAAAGAAAACTCTAGAACCCACCCATTTATGCTAGATGGCCAAGGAAACTCTAGAACTTATTTTGTCAAAAAATATCTACTCATACTTATCGAAGGTGAAGTTGTGGCAAAATTATAGCCACATGATTTACTTGGACACCAAGAAATAATGTGAATCATTGGATGATATTTGAAGCCCAAGTTTATGAGTAGTATAAATAAGTGATGTCATTAGTTGGCAAACCATCCCAAAAATCATCCAAGACATCCCACATCTAAAGTAAGTGAGGTTGTGAGACAAAAATAGATAGTGTTTCTCCTTGTAAGTAAGGTTGTTGTACTTTGTAAGAGAGAAAGTTGTAACTCCTATTTTTGTAATAAAGTTTTTTTATTCTTGTTCGTGGTTTTTACCTTAATTTGTTTAGGAGCTTTCCACGTAAAATCATTGTGTCAATCTTTCTCTTCTTCTTCATTTTAATTTTATTGTTATTTTCAATCTCTTTTAGCTACGACCCTGTTCTATTCGTGTAAACAATCATAACATTAATATGAGTCATTTTCTAATTTCTCTCTGATTCACGGTTGATGACCTTCTTGAAATTTTATCCATGATATCTGAGTTGAAATTGACTGACAATTGCATCGAGTATTTTGAGCTCGTCGAAACTCATCGACATTTTTTTTTATATCCATGACTGTTCAGGCCAGCTCGACTAATGTTAGTGGTCACTATAGATTGAACTCAACACCTAATGCACCTAAAGTCCTCTTTGCCCACTTGAGCCATCCATTAAACGATAAAATTGAAAAATGAAAAAAAACTCTACCTAAATGTGATATAAATGAAATATTAAAAAAAAAAAAAAAAAGTATATATATTATCATTAAAATAGACATCGGAAAATCAGATATGTAGAGTAATTTCCCTTTTATTTAGATAATTTTTTGTTGATTTTAAATAAAATGAAGTGAAACGACTATAAATTATTAGCAAATAATCTTAAACTAACTTACGATTTGTTTCTCATCATTATCTTTATTCCCTCAAAAAATTGCAAAATGATAATATTTTAATTTTCCTCTTAATATTTTAATTTTTATTATCATTATCTTTTTTATATGTATTCAAATTTGTCATTTTCTTATAAACGATGCGACAAGCAAATTGTTGTCAGTCACAGGTTTAGAATTACAAAATAAAGATTATGATCAAACTGTGTATATATGTAATATAATAAAAACTTTGCTCCTTACAAAATAATAAATCATAAAAAAATTGGTTTTATATAAAAAAAGAAAAAGAAAAAAGAAGTAAGATGTGACACATTATTCATCATTTAAACATCTATTCAAGTTCAAAATGTGTGGATGATATATAAAGGTTATGTTTCATCTGATGTGTTGTTTTATTTTAAGATTTGCCTTAATTAGCTTCACCATCGCATCACCCAATACCAACAAAAAAGTTGGGCATTGTGATTAATATCCTTAAATTTGATTTTTTTTTTTTTTTTTTTTTGGTTTTTTTAAGTCTTAAATTTGAATTTCACTCTTACAAACTTTAGGTTTATATGTGTTATGATTCTTACCATATTTTTATTTTTTGATTTTCTCTTAATTCGTTTGCTACTCTAGTAGAAAAAATAAGGTTAAAAATTAAGTTTTGTCCGACTTTCTTCAAAGTTGAAAGTAATAAATTATCAATTATATTTTGATTTGTAACTATTTAGCTTTTATGCTTTTAATTTGTTTGAATTCTACTTTGTAATAATTTTATCCACATAATTCAAAATTCTTATTACTTATTTTAAATTTTGCTAGAGAATCTAAATTGTTAAATAATAAAATTAATATTTTATTATTTAACAACTTAGGTTAATAATAAAATATCATTATTGTCATTTATTAATATATTAACTACATTGAATAAAGATATATCTTAGTTAGTTTAATTATGACTAACTTGATTGTTTAACTAAAATAATAATTATTATTATTATGACTACCTAATATTTTTATGTTATAATAAATGTAAAATGCAAAGATGTAAAATTTTTATTAAAAAGAATTAACATTTAATTGCCAACTATATGCTTGTTTTGGTATTATGAATGGAGGCAATTATTACTATATTAGTATAAAGATCATTTATTTTTACATTAGCTGTTTATGTAATTTTTTATTTTTTTTGTTCAAGTATAAGTTGGGAGAGGTGGAACTACAAACGCTACAAAGAGAGTATTAATACTTTCAAATAAATGAGAGTTAAATATCAATTTTCAGGATCGAACCCATTACCATAGTGTTGAACTGGATTTCCACCAAACAATGAAACTATCAGACCACCGTCCCAATAGCTATTTATGTAATAAATATATACTAAAATGTTCAAATTAACCATAAAGAATGGTATTTTTCATTAATCAAAAGCAGCAAGAAGAGATAGAGAGAAGCCGTGGAAGATTGAGAATATGTTGATATTGAGAGGAATAAGAAGATGGAGGCATAATTGTGCAACTCACCTCATACAACCTTAAATTTTATTCAATATATAACAACCTAAGACCTAATGGACTCTGTGTAAGGATTCGATCCATACTAGGATCTCAACCTAACTCCTTATCCTAAATGCATGAATAACATAACAGAAAAAATTGAGGTATGATTGAATAACATCTTTGATTCAATTAATAAATCCAAAACGAAATAGTTCATTTCCAAATCAATAAATCAAGTAGAAGGGGTAACCAAAATAAAAAACAATAAATCATAACTCAATTCCAGTAAAAAACATACATGCTCCTGAAACCCATTTCATACATAAAGGAATAAGACTATAATATATGACTCAAAATTACATGCAGTTTATCCCTTGACTTCTCTTGCCTGGTCATCCATTTCGGTACAACTCATGAGTATTTGTGGCAATCTACATAAGAAGAGGGTTTTTAGACCCATGCTCCACTGAGTTGTCTAATGGCCAATGTCAAAAGACCAAAATACCTCATACTTTGACTCTCTGGGGAAATTAACTGGATAGCCTATGCTAGCGAGAGTGACCATTGTGAGTAGAATAATTCGGCGCCCCTCGAGTCTCATACATTCACTATGACGTGTTGGCACCAACACTACTCACGATGGGATATCGTCAACACACTCCCGCCTCAACAAGGCACCAAGAATACTATCAAGTGAACCCATGGTAGGTATAACTAACCGCTCGGCCCTCCAGTCCATGACAATACTACGAGTAGGTAATTACCCCTTGTCTCCACTAGATTAGCCCCTCTATCCGCGTCTCATGTCCAAGACACGTCTGTCCTTGACACTAGATTGTGCTATCAAATCATCAAGTCTCTTTGAGACAGGAAAAACACATCAATCAACAGGTTCTCTATGGAACACATTCAAACATGCCTTATAAAAAAACATGAAACATAAAGTTGATCTACGTAGTCATCTTATTCCAGATATCATACAAATAACATGACATAGCAATCAATCACTATATCACATCAACATTCATATTTGTGCATCAAAGATAATCTAGAACTACCTAGTCCTAACAGATGCTCAGAATTAAACTACGAGTGCTCGAGTGTATCCCTTACCTTAACTGAAATCCACATAATCTACTCCTAAGATCCTAGTCAAAGTGTCACGGAGTGCTTTACTGCGAAGCCGGACCTGTAGCACACAGATGAGTTAGAACCTACACCTCAAACTGTAAAAAAAAAAAGGATTACGAGCTTTAAAATTGTCCAAAAAGATGAATATGAAAAATCCACTCAACAGTGGCGCCCCATGGGTCAACAACGGTGACGTGTGGAACTCCAGCAAGTGGTGCTTGAGAAGCTAAAAATGAAGTTGAATATAAAGGTGGATTCCAATCAAATTATTTTAATAAGAAACATTTACAATTGATAGTGTTGTAGAATTAGTCAGCTATCTCTATAGAAATAAACGATATTATCCATACAACATTAAATTTATGATGTAATGTACTTATAAAATCAATTTATCCATACAATAAGGACCCATTTGGGGTGGGGGAAAACTAAGGGGAAGGGATGGGATGGGTTCCATCCCTTCGTTTGGCCTGCGGTCAAGTCGGCCCAAGTTTGTACGTAGGCCCACGTGCTCGAGTGGGCCTGTTTTTTTTTTTTAATCTTTAATATACATTTACTTTCAGTTTATTATTTTTTTTTATGATAATTTTTTTTGTATATATAATTTATATATATACATATATAATTATTTCCTTATCAAATAAATATTTATTTTAAATTTTGTAATGAGATTTTTATAATTATATGTTTAATTTGTAATATTTATTCAAAATAAAATTGTCCGAAGCAAGACTCAAACCTCAACCATTTTAATTCATCCTGACATATTCGACTAACTTATCCATTGAACTTAATTGATTACAATCATATATTATATTTTATTTATTTGTATCTTTTTTCCTTTAAAATACATTTTCTTAAGATTTTAAAATATATTATTTAGTCAATATTAATATATATTTTTTAAAAAAATATAAACTATTTGATCATATTGATTGTTTTATATTTCAATTTTAAATTTAATTTAAAGAATAAATGAAATAAAATAAATTTTAAATTTCCTCTTTTTGTTTCAAGATTGTTTTATTGTTATGCTCTTAAAAAAAATTAATAATTATTATGTATTTGAAATTTATTATATAAAAATATATATGATACACATTGACTTCATAATTTATTATATAAAAGTATATATGATAAATATTTGAAATTTGTTTTATACCATGTGTTTTAAATAAAGAAAATATACTAAAATCTAAATTTTATTTAAATAAAATAAATTTCAAAATAATAAATGAAAAGAATTTCAAAACAATATTGATAAATAAATATTTATGCATTTGTAATCTATTTTTAAAGTAAAATTTTTATTAATTAAATGAGTTTCAAAACAACACGTATATACGTATTTTAAATAAAATGTACTAAATTTTAAATTTTATTTAAATAATAAATAAAATAAAATAAATTAAAAAAATTATATTATCATTATATATATATATATATATATTTAATTGCATCACTTTCCTTCTCTTCCTACCAAACATAAATTTATTATCACTTCTCTTCCCACTAAACAATAACTTACTCCCACTTCTCTTCCCATCCCATTTCATCTCATCCCATTCCATCCTTTTCTAGCAAAACATGCCCAAAGTGTTTATAAAAAAAATAATAAAACCAACTTTCTTCCTTCTCCATCACGCACACAAAACCAACCAAGGAGTCCGCGTTTGAGCATTGTTTCGCTCAGATCTCCACGTCGTGGGTCTTCGACTACATTTTAATCAGCGATCGATTGAGTTTGGGGTAAGTTTCGATGTGGCTCTTAACTGTTTTGGTGATTCTCGACCAAGATCTTTGTTATGGGGTTTTGTCTAGATTTATTTGTGGTTACTACTTCTTATAGAAATTCTGGAACTTGGTTGATTAAATTGTAGCCGGTGTAAGGTCGTTTTTTTTTGTTTGGGATTAGGAATTTTGTCTTGTTCTTGAATTTGCACAGTATAAGCTTTATTGTTTTTGGTGACCTTCGTTAGGATGTGGAATGGGTTGGTGGAGTCGGCCATCAATTTAGTTATGGATCATGGTTTGTATGTTTTTTTTTTTTAAATTCACTATTTACTTAATGTTTAAAGTCAAGCTGGTGGGTTTGGTTCTATTAAAAAAAATTGCTCATGATAAATACTAGTGCCTGAGGTGAAAATTATTGGTTCACAAATTAAATAGTAAAGGATAGTTGAGGTTGATGAAGGTGTTTGGTATGTATAAAAAGTGCTACATGGAAGAAGTAAAGTTCAATAGCTATTGGATCGATTTATTTGTAAACCTTAGTGAAATGTTATTATTGTTGGTTTAGGTTGCTTGGTGGAGTAATTACGAATTTATGCACGTGAGGTTGAGGTAAGGGACTTTACTATTGCGTGGTTGGGAGTTTTCCCAACCAACCAATTATTTCAGTTTAAAGTATTGAAATGTGATTGATTTGTGATCTTTCCTTCATTTTTAAATTATGGGTCTAGAATGTTTTATTTGACGAATAATGTAATGCGTTCTATTTATTTCATCACATTTAGATATATGTTTTTATGGGACCTTAGTGCATATGTGTGAACATCATGACTAAATGTATTTTGCCCCTTATTCCCTAGAACTGACAGTACCTAATCAGTGCTTGTCTAGTTATTGGCTTCCACCCAGTTATTGTCTTCAGCCCAATTGGGAATAGGTTGGCCAGAAAATTTTTTAGGTCCCATTAGAAATGAAATGAATTATATGTAACATCTGTTTTTGCATAGCCTCACTCCAACAGTGGAGTTTCTTACTGGATAATTTAATACTCATCCCTTTTTTTTTCTTTTTTTCTTTTTTTTTTTCAAATAAAAGAAAGGAATACTCGGCGGGGACGGTGATACTTGAAAGTCCATGGATTCCAGCTTGAGACGCCGCGTCATAGTTTAGAATGTTATTCCGCTTAGTTGTTTTCTCAGTCGTTTATTTTAACTCTCGTTTTAACTTCGTCAGGTTTTCTTAAGTTGTTAGCTAAAGTTTATTTCTTTCGGTTGTTCTTTTTGAATTGTGGTTTATTTAGTTGGGATCCCTAAATAAAGTTGTTTTTCATTTATTTTATTTGCTTATTTTTTTAAAAAAAAGTCGCTGACCATGCAATTTAAGTTAGGCTATGTATAATAATACTCTAATGTTGATTTTAAACTAATGCTATTGCTAACAACTAAGTACTAAATCGTAGGCATACACAAGTATACATAGTCGAATCGTGGCAAGTGATAAGTATTTTATATATTTTATAGTTCTCCACAGGGATTGATGTCTAAAATTATTATTACTAACTTGAGAGTTATGCAAAATATGTAAAAGAATGTTGTTGGTGATTGTTTGAATTTTTCAAGACTCTAAAAGATGAAATGCAATTGAGCGTATAGTTAAAAATTATGGATGCAGAAGATACTAATCATGCACTAGTAGTAATTAGATTTCATGCTTCCCTGTTCTAATAAGTACTTCTGCACTTAATGGTTTATGATTAACCCAGCTTCCGTTGCAATTATTCATACTTAGCTCGGTGAGACACAAGCGATAGTAGGGTTACTAACTCCTTTAACAATGCGACAGACCTCGCATCGAACCTATCGTGGCATACTGGATCTCCCAAAAGTTGCCTCTTTCAAGTTCACTGAAGGCTAGCACTCTAGGTAGCTAATCGGCTCATACATAGAATGAAATTTGCAGCAGTGTAAATTCTAACAACCTACAATTTTAACATGCATTCTACATATGAATTCTTACCATGGCTCCTAACTAATGAAACATAGAAACAAACAATAGTAGATAATGGAAACTCATAAATTTCATTACTAAAAGTTGTCTACAATTCTATGATCTACTCCTACTTATGAAAAGAAATGAAAAAGATAGGAATTGGTGTGGCTGTGAGATATGCAGACTCCTTGTCATTGGCTTCTACAAACACCACCAGTTGCATTTCAACGTGGATTGGCTTCTGGCCAACCGACCACTGATTGCAGCTTCTTTCTTTCTATATATAGGGATGATTTGCTTGACTAGCAAGTTTAGGCAAGCTGGAATATCTTCATAAATGCAGGAATCTTTTGATTATCTCTGAGATTTCTTGATCAACGCTGACTTTTATTGTTTGATTGATTTCTCTATTCTTTTTTTGTTGGCGTGATTCTTCGAACGCGACTGCCTTGTGAATACGTCATGTTGCTTTTTCTTTTTGTCGTTTTCATCTAGCTTGTTCTCCAGCATAATAGTTCCACGTTCCCTGCATTGTATAGCATTTAGCACAATTTATTCATTATTTTTACTTTAAACGCGAAGCTGTGCTTCTCATATTAAATAATGGGTGCGTGTGACTTATACAGTTTTTATTCGCAAATTACTTAATATAACTCAAATATTTACCTTGAACCTTAGAAAAATGCTGAATAGAATAGCCTAAATTATGCTCTATTTGAGAGCCATTAAACTCTCAAACTTAAATCATTGCTTGTCCCGAGCAATGCTTAATCCACCTATTACCATTTATATTCATCTAAGTCAGTTTTTCTCCTCTTAAGCTTAACTCTAAAAGGTCTGATCTCATTTCATAATTTTAGCATAAAACTTCCTTCTCTTTTCAGTTTTCAAACGTTCTCAAAGATTCAGGTTTTGCTTCAAAATCCTTCATACCGTGACGGATAGATTGTTCCTCGTTATAATTATTTCTCATTACTCAATCTATTGTACTCAACCACTTCTACAACTAAGTTTGGCCAACACATTCTGTCAAAGGCACTATTTAGGCCCTTAGATCCCTCTAGGATTTCTTCTTATGCTTTACGTATTCCTTTCGGGTTGCACTCATTTCTATAATTCCATAGTTCTCAGGATGACTTACTTGAGCATAAAGCAATTCACCTAAGCAAAGAAATTTTTCGTAGACGACGGAATACTTTAAGGATTCGTACGGCTATTCGCTCTTCTTTGCCTTTATTTTTCCCAGAATGTGTGATCTTTACTTTGTGGATTTTTTTTAATGATATAATGCTGCTCTCGCTCGCTCTTTTCTTTCTCATCATTTCACTCCTCGGGCTTGCCCTCACCCCCAAACTTAAAGTCTTCATTGTCTGCAATGAAGGTGAGGCTTAGTTCCCTCAAACTTAGATATTTTTGTCGTTGAAATACTCTATCTCAAGCTCTAAGACTTCCTTGTAAATTTTTGGTTCTTTCTGTCATGCACGATAAAGACTATTCTGATGCTAGGTTTGAATCTAGGGGAATTAAAGAATTCTTCTAAGAAAAAGCGAATTTCATACTAAAATTTAGATTTGTGATAATAGTGCTAGCGCTAATCTTTCAAGGAAAAATTCTGACTTCTTATTATAGTAATAAAAGGAAAAAGTGAACTCGCATCCTAAATGACATGCATGCACCTAATCAATGCTAAAAATTTAGAAAATTGCGGCCTATGAAATGAAATGCATGCTGAAGGGAAAGTAAATTGCTAAAAAGGAAAGTTGAGAGAGCGGGACTTCCATTTATTTTTCTACATTGCCCTTGCCTTGCTCTGCATCAATTACATGTTTTGGAAATTCTGGCCACTTGGAATAATCCTTTAGCGCCACAATTTCGTTCATAAATAACTCATCACGCTCATTTGCATAGGCAAAAAAGCTTTGAGTTAAAGTAAATACTTGCTCGATTCTTTCTGTTAGCTCATCTACGGACAATGCCTTTTAATTGCTCTGCTTCCCTTCTACTTTGACAGCATCTGCTGGGAATATACGTATAACATCCTCGTGACGTTTTGGTTGGACACCCTGATCAACACAAAATTTGTTATCGAAAGTGGGAAATACATTAAATCTTGCATCTTTTCAGCACAACGCTGAATTTCTATTTCTAAAATTTGCCTCACCTTGATGTGTGTCCCACTTTGACTGCATAGAGCAGCAGTGCTTGTTCTTTTCTGATCAAAACCTTATTGGATGAGGGTATGATTGACGTTCTGATAAGATGCAACCAATCGTGAAGGTCTTCTATAACCAAAAATGCTTGGAATGATATTGGATCGTTCCATTCTGTTCCCACTACTCCTATCATCACTAGACATTCTTGCATTTGCCTCTGTAGGAATGTCTAACAGCTCCCGACAATATGTTCTAGGAACATTAGAGAGTGTAAATGCTTTGTTCCACGCGGCTGCATGGCAATCAATTATCTGACCATCTACCCTTGAGAATGGTGGCCTTTCTTCGTTTAAATTAGCATAAAATTACTGCACCCACTCTGGTTTTGCATTCACATCTGGGTTAAAATATGTCATCCATCTTAACTCTACAATTATTTTAATGGTTTCTTCTGAGATTTCCTCTATTCCTTGTTCGCGCTTCAATCCTTTATTTTTCAGCAAAATAAAATGATCTTCTGTGTTAATGGACGCAAAGGTTTTGCCGTCTTGCACTATTCGTGTCCTAGTTCTCAGCTTACTGTTTTGAATTGTTGACAGCATCTTTGATCTCATGGATTGAATTCTGTTGCTGTAATATCTTTGGGACCGCCGTTCCATCCCATTTAGCACTTCAGCCTCTTCTAGGTTGTCCTCATCTTCCTTGCATGGCTCATCTTCTTCAGGATCCTCTTCTATAGATTCCTCGTGATCATCCATAGGCTCTTTCTTGATGGTCTCTTGTGCTCTTTTATCTGCCCTTTGTCGCAAGTAGTCCTTTATTAGTATGTCTGGCAACTCCAGGTATTCTGTTGCTAAGGAAGGTATTTCTTCTTTACTGCTTACAACGATATAATGAGTGCGAAACAATTGTTTTCCCCTCCCTTCTTTCTTGCTAAAGAACTTCCTACTTTTGATTTGTCGTCAGTGAAAAATTTCTTCGTGCTCAAGTTCTGGTTCATCAACTGACAATATCTTGATCCCATGCGTTAGAGGTGTTGAATCTCAAAATTGTTTGCTCTCAACAACTATCTTATCCTTCACCAACTTGCTACAAATTTTGCGACTTGAGGCCATTGAAAGGAAGAAGGCTTAGGATAATTTCTTAGATTTTTACGATGCAAGCTAAAAGATAGGGATATCCTCGATTCTTTACAAGGTATGTATAATGTTTTATAAAATTTGAATTTTGAATGCCTTGTGCAAGAAAAAGAAATAGCCATGGAAGAAAACTTATAATTTTCACAAGGATCTTGCTCTAATTTCCGCATGATTCTTAATTAACTAATAAAAGGAAAAATTCTAACAATGAAAACTTCAAAAAGGAAAGACATTCTCAATCTATAATTTAAAAATAAATTGCAGAATAATGCACAAATCATAAATACTCATATTGGCATTCTAGGAAATACTGAATGCCTTTAGGCCAAACTTTTATGTTGTATTCCATCCGATACGAATGTATTCATTTTGGCCACTTATATATTTTCGAAGCGAAACTATCTTTGATAGCTTGTCTTCAATTTACTCTATCATGAGCCTTAATGCGTGTACTTCCTAACAATGTCAGAGTTGATAGGGTGTTGATAGCTCTCAAATAGAGCATATTTTAGGCTGTCTTAGTAAGCATTATTTTGGAATTAAAGGGGAAAACAAGCATTAATAGAAGAAATACGATGAAATAACTTAGAAAGTCAGCATGCATTCACAATTGAGCATCAGCAGCGTAGTTTCATGTTTTTAGCATAAATCTTGAGTAAACTGTGCCTAATCAATGCTAATGACAGGACTTCTTAATTACACCGCGGAAAGGACAATCAGCGTGAGCGATGAGAAGCAGCTCAAAAAGGCGTAAATTTAAAATAAAAACACGCTCGGGAAAGATACGCCAACAAGGAAATAATCAAGACAATCTGGTGCTCCCCACGGGGACACACTCAGGCAGATGAATACTCGGTCAAGCATCTCTTGCAGCTGTACTTTGAGTTCTCGCAACTCAGCTGGCGCCATCCGATACAGAGCTTTGGAGATAGGGAGAGTCCTTGGCTCAAGCTCAATGGTAAATTCCACCTCTCTCTGCGTGGTAAACCCGATAACTCCTTAGGGAAGACATCTGTGAACTCATGTACTACTGGTACCTGGTTAACAGACAATGGGGTACTATTTTCACTTGAAAACCTTGCTAAATAGCCCAAGCTCCTCGAGATAGCAAACGACGGGCTTTCACTGCTGAAATCATCAGCGGACACACTCCGTCCTAGACATCGCGAAACTTGAAACTCTGTTTCTTGGGTGGTCTAAACACGATTTCTGCGGAAATCTATCATTGCATGGTTCTCAGCTAACCAATTTATACCAAGGATAACGTCAAAACCAGTCATAGGCAAACTATGAGGGTAGCTACTAAAAGCTCTTCGGATATCTATATCCGACCACTCTCTACTTTCTCACTGGCTAACATACTTACTCCCGAAAGAGTTACAACACACAGCTCAAACCCTAAAGGTTCGAGTTCCAAATAAGATTGTCTAACAAATGAATCAGATGTAAACAAGTGGGTCGAACCCGAATCAAACAACACAGAAGCATAGTGATCTAAGACAAGTAGCAACTGCGGCATCAGTCCGCTCTACCTCCTAGTGAATCGTAGAAAAAACTCGGCCATACTGCTGGGCCAGCCTGGCAACTACTCCGTCCTGAGGGCAAAATCTGGCCAATTGCCCTTCCTTGCCACACCTGTAGCAAGCTCGGGGTGAAGCTCCACAAACTCCAAAGTATGGTTTGCCACATCTGTTACACTGAGGTGGCTACCTGACTGCACCCTACTGGCGGTCCTGCTGTCGGTGCTGGGGTCGTCGCTGATCCCAACCTCGAGATTATTCCTGATGGTGATTCTACTGTCCACCTGAACGGAAACCATTAGAAGACTCAAACTTCCTCTTTTGACCAGAATATTGCTGAACAGACTGAGCTGGTGGATCTAGGGCTCGTACCGGTGGGTACTTAGAATTATAAATGGTGGCCAATGCCACGGCTCTAGCATATGTCTCAGGAGCGAGTGCTCGCACATCTTGAGCAACCTCCTTCCTCAACTCACCAACAAACTTTTTAATTTTAAGCTCCTCTGTGGCTATGAGTTCTAGAGTGAAATAGCTATACTATGAGAATTTGTTTTCATGCCTGGCTATGCTATCTATTCCCTGTTTCAGATTTGAGAAGGTCTCTGCCATCTCCTGCTAAGCCTCCTTACTGATGTACTTGGCTCTAAACTTCGTTCTAAAGAACTCCTAGGTGGCTGGTGGCAATCCTACTGGTCTGCCCCTGTCGGTGGACTCCCACCACCAAACTGCTGTGTCTGTCAACACATGGGCTGCACATATCGGCCTCTGTACGTTAGGACATCCCATCACTCGGAAGATATGCTCTACCCTAGCCAACCACTTAACCACTACTAACGGGTTCTCAGAAGCACTAAATTTAGTAGGCTTCCACTTGGTAAAGTCCTTAAGCCACTTGCAGAACTCGGTGGCTCCATCAGTGTCATCTGTCTCATCAACCAGATTCTACTGAACCTGTCTTCCAGGAGGGATCACTGGGTCTGTTGGGGGTGCCTGCTGAATCTGCTGAGTCAACTGGGCTATCTGTGCCTTAGACTCTTCTCTCTACGCTGCAAGCTGCGCCTGGGTCTCAGCTCTCTATTGAGCCAACAATCAGACGATCATGTCTCTCATGGTCGAAGGAAACTAAAGGCATAATAGCCTCTACCCCCTCTTTGGGCAAGCTAACAGCTGGGGCCGAAGGTGGCCTACGGGTCGGATCAACCCTAGATTCGTCTCATCAATCTCTCTGTTAGCAGTACCTCACATCCCTACTTCACTGCGTGTAACCAGCATAATGGCGATCTACACAGAAACCACAAACGGTTAGTCCACTTTCGGACTCTCACTGCCAACACGGGTAACACATGTATACTAGATGCAGTACTGTGAAAACCTTTAAACAAAGAAGTTAGACAAACCTGACGGCCTTTGGAGTGCTGATGATCATGGGGACAAAAAACCTAAAAAACAAGTTAGTCTACAGAATCTATGACTCTGAGCTCTAATACCAGCTGTAAAGACCTGACCTAAAAATGGTCCTAAACCTGGTCCTTACTCAGCATGCATGCATATAAAGCATTTAAGACAACGTAGGCAAATAAAAGTTCTTTGAAATTAAAACATTCCAAACATAAGCTCAATAAAAACAAAACAAGTTCTTGGCCAGTATTTAAATTCAACAACCATAAACAATTTTAAACGAAATATGAAAAAAAATCTTCCTATGGACTCCATGTCCAACTACATGCTGAATAAATAACAAAAGACATAAGCAAAATAGAGTGACGCTGGCAGCTCCCATGATCATACAGCTCCTCCGCTAGCCGTCCTAGTGCTGTCCAAAGTTACCTGGTGGAAAAACCACAAAAAATAAGGGTGAGTACAAAGGCACTCAGTAAGAATCCCCAACCGGGGTACAATACGAAACAACGCATCATCTAGCATCCAAGTATACAAGCAAACAGTTACCAACACAAAACCCTGGAACGAGAAGTCCATATCTCCTAGGTCATCGGAAGTCTCTAACTCCTGGCCTAGTGATCAGCTCAACAACTGATCCTGAACAGATATCCTCGAGGGTCTCATACCCTCGGCCAAAGTGACCGCTCAATAGCTGGTCCTGACCAGCTCTCCAAACTAGTCCTAGGACATCCGTGAGAGTACCCAGTGGCTGGCTCTAGACTCAGAAAGGAAGTGGTGTACTCACGAACATTAGCCTAACGCGTGTGCGCGCACACCACATGCTGCTACAAATTGTGCAAATGTGGGGGCCTAGGGACATACTCCGTTAGTTCAGGTATGCATGCCTAAAGACTCGAAAGTGGTGTCACTGATCTACAGTAATGCGAGACCCTCGGCACTCGACTGTTGCAGCCTGAATACCACCGATGCCTGAAGCTAAGAACCAGCCAAGGCAGGCTTACACCGTTGGCAGGGTTCCGTTTTAGTAGGCTACAGACTAAGCTTATGCCAGTGTGGTAGCTACTCCACACCCGACTGCCGGGGGTAAGGAATCTATCCTTATAGCCTGACCGGTGGGAACACGTACGTTGGTCCACTCTCAGCCTCTGGATGATGACAACCTAACAAGTTCTATCTAAGATTCACAACACTATTCCTTAACAATCAAACATGCTCAACAACATATAAACTCTAGCATGGTACTACGAGCTTAAAAGCAAGGAATCAAGCATGCTGGGAGAACAAACCTAGCATGGCACTAACATGTGAAAGCAAAAGTAAACATGCTAGCAGAAACAGATCAACACAAAAGTTCCTATCCACTAAACATGCTCATAACAGTAAAACTAGCAAACAAGAACTCAATCAGAGAAGTCTCGCAGGGTCCACACAACCCTGACAAGAAATCCTTACTTGGAAACAAGCAGAAATACAACAAACAGAAAATGCTCATTGAGCCGCAGATCCAACAAACCTAACAAGTAACAAGTACAAATTAAATACTGCTATCTAACAGCTCAGAAGCTCAAACGACTAAACACAACAAGGCTCGGGAAGGAGTTACATAAAGTCGAGAAGAACTGACTCGAAAATGAGGCCTCGGCGAAGGCAGACTCTCGACAAGGCTTGCGGCGAAGTGCAAGGCTCGGTGAGGCGGACGAGGAATCGCAAGTCAACGTGGACGAATGGCTCGCTATGGCAAAGGTCTCGCTAGGATAAAACTCCGAAGGTGAACGCAACACAGTGGATCGACTTCGCTGAAAGAAGAACATAGACGACAGATCTCCACATCAGGCCAATAAAACCAATGGAGAACTAAAAGAGCTTGGCGAAACGTACCTAAGGCGAATAGGGCTGCAATGCGGGATCACGAGCGTGTAAACTGTGATTCGGCTGTGTGATCGTTAGCTAGGATAGGAAATCGTTATGCTGTGTGGAGCGAGACGAAGGCAAAGGAGAAGGCTTGCGATCGGAACTGGGCGATCGGGCTAGGACGATCGCGCGATGGATGAGGCGATGATGCAACGTGACTAGATCTATGCGGCTCAATGGAGAACGGCGACAATGAGCTACGACGATGGATCTCTCGGTGGCAAGGAGCTTCGGCGATGGGGTTTTTGTGATGGTGCTCTCGGCAATGAGAGAAGAAGAATGAGGAAGAAGGATGCGATTTAGAGAAATGAAGGTAAAATGTGGCTAGGTTATATGTCTCGGCCAAAAGGGAAGGATTTAATGGGATTGCGACACGTGTCCTCGAGGGTTCCAGCTTTAAATCCTGGTGAAGACAGATTTTTCTTTCTTTTTCCCCTTTTAACCAAAAGAGTCTCCAAACTCCTCAAACAGCAACACTAGCTCTAGAAACCTGAAACTGAAAGAGAAAATCCAAACTCAGAAATTAACAGAAAGGTCTCAAAACCCTGGATAATTACGAGATTACCCCTAAGGACAAAATTACCAAAATGCTCCTAGAGGCTCAAACTGCCCTAACGGCCCAACCGAACCACCAAAAAAGCAACTGAACATACCTGGAGAACCAGAATGGAGAACTGGGCCATTACACCTTCCTAAGTCACGTGGTTTTGAGAGATGGTATTGCAGTGGACTCCGCTAAGATTCATGTAGTGAGTTTGTGGGCCAGGTCGACTACTGTCGCAGAGATTTGTAGCTTTCTGGGTTTGGTGGCTATTACCAGCGTTTCATCAAGGAATTTTCAGCTAAAGTAGCACCCTTTACTCAGTTGACGAGGAAGAGGGTTGAGTTTGTTTGGGATGCCAGTTCTGATAAGAGTTTTGCCACATTGAAGCACAGTTTGACGTCAACCCTAGTTTTGGCAGTTTCGGAGGGAACATATGGTTTTGTAGTGTACAGTGATGCTTCCAAGTTTGGCTTAGGTTGCGTGTTAATGCAGCATGGCAAGGCGATTGCGTATGCTTCTTGACAGTTGAAGCCTTATGAGCAGAACTACCCGACTCATGACATGGAGTTGGCAGCAGTGGTCTTAGCACTGAAGATTTGGAGGCACTATCTGTATGGAGAGAAGAAGAGAAGATTAAGATGTTCACAAATCCTCAGAGTCTCAAGTACTTCTTCACTCAGAAGGAGTTAAATATGAGACAGAGAAGGTGGCTTGAATTAGTTAAGGATTACGACTGCGAGATTTTGCACCACCTGGGTAAAGCCAATGTTGTGGCTGATGCCTTGAGTAGAAAGACGTCGCATTCTGCAGCCTTGTTGAGTTCCCATCTTCCATTGCGGAAAGAGTTGAAACGAGCCAGTATAGCAGTTTTGTTAGGAAAGGTTACAGTTAGGGTAGCCTAGTTGACTGTTTAGCCTTCAATCAGGCAGAGGATTATTGATGGCCAGCTAAGTGATCCTGAGTTGAGTAGATTGATTGCTAGGGTTCAGGCACATGGAGATTTTGATTTTGTTGTAGCACCAGATGGAGGTTTGAGATTTAGAGGTCGCCAGGCGACGTTGGACTGCGAGCTGAGTTACTTATCGAGGCTCACAGTTCTCAGTTTACTTGGCACCCAGGAGGTACCGAGATGTATCAGAATCTTAAACAGACTTTTTGGTGGAGCAACATGAAGAGAGAGATTGCAGAGTTTGTCAGCAGGTGTCTCACTTGTCAGCAAGTGAAGCAGGTTTGTTGCAGCCACTAAGTGTGCCTCAGTGGAAGTGGGAAGAGATCTCCATGGATTACATTTCTGGGCTTCTGAGGAAATCGAGAGGGTTTACTCAGATCTGGGTTGTTGTTGATCGGTTGACCAAGAGTGCGCACTTCATTCCCAGTAGGATCACCTATACCGTGAAGTAGTGGGCACAGTTATTTTTAGAGCAGATCGTTCACTTCATTCCCGAAGATAGTGTCTGATTGGGATTCTCGTTTTACTTCTCATTTATGGAGAGGAGAAAGGCTTGGGCATTGAGTCCAGTTTCAGTACCGCGTTTCTTCCTCAGACAGATGGCCAGAAAGAGAGGGTGAACCAGATTTTAGAGGATATGTTGCCAGCCTGTGTGTTAGATTTTCCTAGCAGTTAGGATTAGTACTTGTATTTTATGGAGTTTGCTTACAACAACAGTTACCAGTCGACTATTCAGATGGCTCCGTTTGAGGCTTTGTATGGCGAGCATTGTAGGTCTCTAGTGTTTTAAGAAGAGGTTGGTGACAGACAGGTTTTAGGTCTCGAGATGTTACAGGTGACTAATGACGCAGTTCAGAAGATCAGGTCTCGTATGTGACAGCGTAGAGTAGATAGAAAAGCTATGCCGATGTTCGATGTAGAGACTTAGCATTTGAGGTTGGTCAACACGTGTTTCTGAAGGTAGCGCCAATGCTTGATGTTCTGAGGTTTGGTAAGCATGGGAAGTTGAGTCCCAAGTTTGTAGGCCCCTTCGAGATCCTTGATCGGGTTGGTTCAGTTGCTTATTGTTTGGCTTTGCCTCCGTCTTTGTCGGTAGTGCACACTGTGTTTCATGTGCCGATGTTGCACCAGTATGTGGCAGACCCTTCTCATATTATTGATTTTGAGCCGTTAGAGTTGAACAAGGACTTGAGCTTCGAAGAGAAGCCTGTGTAGATTATAGCCTAGGAGCGCAAGACCATGCGTAACTGAGAGATCAACTTAGTGAAAGTTCAGTGGAGGTTCTAGAAAGTTGAGAAAGCAACTTGGGAGTTAGAGGATGAGATGAGGACTCATTACCCAGAGTTGTTTCAATCTTAGGGACTTTCAAGGATGAAAATCATAAAATGAGGGAGTATTGTAACAGCCTGGTTTTCGTTTCAGTTCTCCAGGTATGTTTTTAGCTATTTCGGTTGTTTCGTTGGGCCGTTATTACCTTTTAGGTCTTGAGGAGCCTTTTGGTAATTTTACCCCTAGGGTCGGTCGGCTAACTTATTGATCTTCAGGGTCATTCTTGCATTTTTCTGAGTATAGAGTTATTTTTGTGGTTTCAGGCTATCAGGGCTAGTTTTGCAAGCTTGGACGAAAAACCTTATTTAAATTTTAAAAAGGAAAGAAAAGGAAAAAGAAAATTAAGGGAATTAAAGGGATTTTATTTAAAAGAAAAGAAAATGTGATATGGATTAGAATGTGACCCAAGATTTTACCTTCAAGCTATTTAGAAGGGATCTTCATTTACTTGTGGATGGTTACAAAATCATGAAGAATGGTTACAAAACCATCAATTTTCGGATT
>JBBMKA010024472.1:0-12313 GCA_037833695.1 Sechiopsis laciniata | reverse complement strand
ATAAGAAGAAATCATTTTTAAAACCAGTTTTGTTTGTTAAATTTGTCAAAGAATTCAGACTCTTTCAAAAGTGAAAATATTAACTAGAAAACTTAGGCACAATGGTCTGCATAATTAAGATACTTAAAAAAAAAAACAGAAAACTAAAATGTTATGACTTAAATTCCATTAATTGATATCTTGACATAAAAAATGGTTGGTATTCAAGTAATTTTTTAAAAACAAATAGAAAACTAAAAATATAAGTATTAATAAGGTCTTAAATTCCATTAATTGACTACTATTTATATATTTATGACTTCTCTAAATTGCAAAACTAAATGAATATATCAACATTTGTTTGAATTTTAGCTGTCCAAACATCATAATGATCAAAGTGAAATGAATGTGTAAAGAACAGCCATAGTCTCTCCATAAATATAAATGTACAATATGGTCCTGTTTTTTTTTTTCCTACACCTCCCTTTGTTCATTTTTCTAACTTGCATATGCATTGCATCTTACCACAAAAGTTTTAACTTACAATTTATATTGAGAAGGTTAAATTTATCAAAACCTTAATTTAAAATTCTAAGTCGAGTAATAGTGATTTAACATAGTATAAAAATAAGTCAAGTTCAAACTTCAATAATATAATAACCAATGTTTTATTTCTTTTCATTTATTCCCAACTTTGGATAATGATATTAAATAAATCGAAACACAGTTAGTGGTATTAATGTATATCCAATAATAATAGAAAAAAAAAATTATGGGTACTTAAATTATCATAGAACTAAAAAAAGAAAAAAAAAACACTTATAAAGTGCAAAGTTCGTTCAAGAAAGTTATTGAAAATTAAACCATTTAAAATTTAGATTAAACAATCGACAAAGACGACAATTTAACTTATCTCTACAATGGTTTAACATTGTCCTTTTTGGACATAATTTTCATGACTTCATTTTGTGTTTTAAACATAATGTCTCACACCAATGGAGATGATTGTCAAAATTTATATACACATGATTTTTCTCTCATCTAATCAACACGAAACAATTTTGTTTGTATCTTTTCAACAATCTTCTCCTCAAACAAAGTTCCATCAAACATCTCCATAGACTCTTCTCTGTGTTCGGCATGTGAGGAATCAATCTTTCCCTCTAACAAAGATCGTGCCTCCTCCCAAATAGTCAATTTATCAACCTAATATCCCAACCAATCATTCCGGATTTCCACATTCATAAGATATTTTCGACCGTGGACATAACTCTCATTGGTTTTTACTTTTGGTTTATCTCAAAGGTATAGTATATTAATGAAAATAGATGTCATCCTTATATAATCTTTCCCTCATCTAACTAACGTCTTGAGTTTGTTTGTATCCCAATAACCATGATACATTTTATAGAATTAATAATAGATACTAAATAACACAAAAGTCTAACTTAATAAAATTTTATTAGACATTTTATTTTATATATTATGTGAGAATCTAACTTTTCATTTTCCCTTTTTAGAATAAAAGAAAGGGTTAAGTAGGGAAATAGCTATTTTTGAAAAACTTTATAAACAAATGTATACACTTTTAACGAAGTTAAATAATTGTCTAAAATTTAAAACTTAAAATTAATTAAATAAATAGATAGTAATTGACCATTATATCCTTCTCTATTAATTGAATTATTTATTTATTAATTCATTTAATTTTAGATTCTTTATAACCGATTGCCTAAAAAATCTTAAATAACAAAATGTACACGGATCAAAGCTATTTTCAAGGAAATAAATAACCCACTGCCAAAAAATTCTTAAATATTATTTTTTGAGACAAAATCTAAACGGATCAAAACTATTTTTTGGGAATTTAAGAAATAAATACAAAATCGAAGTTAATTTTTTTAAAAAAAAATATCACCATTAACCTTGATATGTACGAATCATTCAGAGCATGGACACAACCTATGCAAGGATGGTTCAAGATTTGAAATTCAAAAGTAATTTCATGACTCCGATCACCGTAGATTTTATAATTGCTTACATACCCATACATATCCATCAATTTAATGAAGGATGAATGTTTGTCTTGAATCATAAAACAAAGTAATGATTAGAAAAAACATTCCTTATATACGATGACTCCATAACTAATTTAGTGGGGAAGAGAACATGTCTAACTCTTGGCATCTGTGTGTACTGGTACGACCTCTCCACAATAACATTAGGAAGGATAGAGATGTACATCGATTGTTGTATCGTTGCAAAAGTCGTACTGCATAATACATCGATAAGTTGATTATTGTGGTACGATAACTATCTTAATGAAGGTAATTTTGTTATTGATGAATAAATATAGATCCTGTTCTTGGTGCTCCGTTTCTTTATTACTTAATTCTCATTAACCATCCCCACAGCTAAAATTATTCTCTTGACCTAATTTCTATTAGCCCTATTCACTCAATTTTTTTCAAGCTATAATTAACAAAAACCCATATGTTGGAATAGAAATGTCAACGAATTAAAACCAGCCATGCCATTATCCTAAAAATTAATGGCAAAATTAAATTATGTTTTGGGCAAATTATAAATCAATATTTTCCCAAAATTAAATGGATTAAAAGTTGATTTATTTGGAATTTTGGTCAAAGTTAAAATAGGTTAAGCCCAAACCAAGTTCAAACCATTGGCCCATGCCCAAGCCCATTCGAAGTCCATGGAAACTCTATAAATAGAGAGTTCCACCTTCATTTGAGAACAGACTGGAGATCTAAAAGACAGAGGCTTGAAATTTCAGGCTTTAAGTGTCCAGAAAGCTTAAGTCTTAAAAGCCAATATTGAAGTTGAAGAAAAGACTAAAACCTATTTAGGCAGTCTTGAAGCATAAAGCTTCCATATATCCCTAAAGATCAACATAGAAGATCAACAAGTCACAGACCGATCAACATAGAAGATCAACAAGTCAAAGATTAACAAGTCAATGATCGATCAATATAGATGATCAACAAGTCAGAGACCGATCAACATAGAAGATCAACAAGTCAGAGACCGATCAACAACATAGAAGATCAACAAGTCAGAGACCAATCAACATAGAAGATCAACAAGTCAGAGACCGATCAGTATAAAAGATCAACAAGTCAGAGACCAATAAACATAGAAGATCAACAAGTTAGAGACCGATCAACATAGAAGATCAACAAGTCAACGAACGATCAAAGATTAACAAATCAACGACTGATCTAAAGATTAACAAGTTAGAGGCCGATCAACATGGAAGATCAACAAGTCAACAATCGATCAAAGATCAATAAGTCAGAGGCCGATCAACATAGAAGATCAACAAGTCAACGACTGATCAAAGATTAACAAATCAACGACCGATCCAAAGATCAACAAGTTAGAGACTGATCAACATAGAAGATCAACAAGTCAGAGACCAATCAAAAGATCAACAAGTCAACAACCGATCCGAAGACCAACAAGTTAGAGACTGATCAACATAAAAGATCAACAAGTCAAAGACCAACCCAAAGATCAACAAGTCAAAGACCGATCATCAAAGAAGATCAACAAGTCAGCGACCGATCAAAGTCATCATAAAAAATCACCAAGTCAACGACCGATCAAAGATCATCAAGTCACAGTTCGATCAATATAGGAGATCAATAAGTCAATGATCGATCAAAGATCGACACGTCCGAGACCGATCATCATAGAAGATCAGCAAGTCAACCACGAGAACAAGCTCTATAGCCATCAAGATATCTGTATATGAGAGAGAAAGAATTAGAGGAATAAATAGAGATTGTACCCCACACTCGCACATATTCAAATCAATATAAAATAACAATTATTTATTTACACGTGTCTCGATTCTATTTATCTATCGAAATCTCGTGTTTACAAGATTGTAAAGTCATAGCAACAAGTAAAGAAGGTTTACCATCATCTTTATCCAATGCATTCAAAGTTCAACCACAATACAATACAACCTTTCTAGGGTACCAAGTTTGAGGCCAATTTTGAAGGAACCTAACTTAACATGATATACAATCAAAATGTTCACTTACCCAAAGGGAAGAAAAAAAGTGATCACCAAATTTAATTAACCTAATTACTTCTCCATGCATCCAAATCTCTCCTTAATTAAAAAAGAAAAATCAAAAGAAAAGTTCAAACATTGGTCAAAAAACAAATTTAAGGATAATGAAAATTAATGGAGAATGACCTGTAAAAACCTCATACAAATCCAAAAGCCCTAACAAATAAGTTACCCCAAAAAAAAAAAAAAAAAGTAACATGCAGACCTAGGAAAGAGAGGGATCAGCTAACTCTAATTTTTTTTTCTTCCATTTTTCTTCATATTTATATTAATATTATAAACTTTTCTCTGTTTTTAATTTGTTTAGATAGAGCAAAAAGTGAAGAATCTGATCTGTATATAATATTATCAAAACAGAGAGAGCCCATGGATTCTATGTTCCTTTTGTAAAGTTGAAACTGCTTTCTCAATCAAACCAAAATACCATGTGATTTTTTTGTTTCTGTTTTTCTGTTTTTCTCTCACTTGTTGGTTTTTAGGTTTGGAGAGAGAAATTATGAACTTTTAGGTTAAAAAGATGTATGTGTGTTTTACTTTTTACTTTTTTATTTTATTATTAATATTTTAAATCTTTACCTAAAATAGGAAATAGATATTTTTTTGAAAGAAAATAGGAAATAGATTTGATTTATGAGAAGGATAAAGAAAAGGTATCAAAACCTTTTTTTATCTCTCTCTTTCTCCCATTTTTTTTCTTCTCTTCTTTTCTTCTCTCCATAGCATGATACTAAATCTTGAAACAAATGAGTAGTTATTTTCATCTTTATGAGTGAAAAATAAAATTTTAATGGGAAATCAAAATAGAAATTTAAAAAAAAAAAAAATGTGCTAAGCAAACATAAAGAACAATTAACAAGCAAACGGAATTACCGGTTGAATTCAAAAAAGAAAAAAATAACAAAGTTTATTTTATTTTCACTATGCAATGCATTCATGCATACTTTTCTTTTATAGGATTTTTTTTTAGTACACTGTTAGGATTTAATTAATTTTAAGTTTCAAATCCATCCTATTAAATGACAAAAATCCAAAAAGATTTATTTTTTCATTCCCCAAGAAGTGCTTACTCAACTAAATCATCTTCGATAATTGTTAAATAATAGCATCCACAAAGTCAAATAAAGATTTAAAAGTTGCTGAAGAAATAGTCATGTATTTCTGATATTATCGTTAATACTGTCGAGACCAAATAAATGAATTAACACACATGTATTAAGTCATGAATTCGAATTTTTATTCACGATTGTTAATGAACTCCAAAAATAAAAGAGAAAAACTCATAGTGCGTTATTTTATTTAAGAACTTAAAATACCATCGATAATTTGCTGCATTATTATTATTAGTAGTAGTTTAGTTGAAGTGTATATTTGTGAGTACGTATTTATGCATAACTTAACTATTGACACATAGATAACTATTAACTTATTAATATTTGGTTATTAGAAAATTTAATTTTAGATAAATGATCATTATAGATTATACCTATAATTTCTTAGTTTCTCAAAATCTTCTTTAACTGTCATATCAATTCATGATATTGAAAATTTTCGAAATCTTTTGATTTTATGACATAAGTTGCCAAGGTATAAAATAAATAAAAAGCATATCCACACAAAAATTATTTAAAGCATATGTTCTCTTTTCACCTAAAAAGCATATCATATATATTTCTCACAAATTAAGAAGTAATGTTTGTATATAGCCTTCGGAATTAACTATAAGCAATAGGCACGTGACACCTCATAAAAGAGGAGATTTCAATCAAAATCTTTTATTTAATTTTTCTTTCATATACAATGTTTTCATTTCCTATATCATTAACTAATTAAAAGTATAAATTTTAACTATTTGAACCTGCTTAATATACAGAATTGATACTAATTGAATAAGGTTTATCTACACGAGTATATCTTTTTCAACTAATAAATTTTCATACAAAGTATGTTCCAAGTTTATTTACTGTGCACCCGATGTTGAGGGGTGTCGTTCACCATGATATTTTTTATGGAGATTGTTCGATGGATGGGCAACTCTTGGACAATCCAAAATCTTATAAAAGTGGTAACATTTTCAAGGCCATTCTACTAATGACGTGTTGACTAATTATTACTGGTTTTTTACTTTGCGATCTATTAGTACTTTATGTAATTTAGTTGATTCAAAAGGTGTCTAGAATCAGTTTAGAAGTTTCTTGATTTAACACTTTCCTTCTTTTGTTTTGTCTTGGCTCAAATTGTGGGTCGAGTCCATGATACTCTTTCAAGTATATTATTTTTTAGTTTTGATTTTCTTTTATAGGGAGTATTGTTGTATGCTTTGTTTCGTTAATTAATAAAGTGTTTTTTATTTTAAAAAAAATCATAAATTTTCATGAAATTTAGTGAAACTTAAATGAGTATTCACTATAAAAATAATAAAAATAGAATTAGGACCAGAGATAACAATGATAAATTCAAAGAGACAATGAGGCAATTCAAAATCTCACTTTAAAAAAATAAGGAGATTTAGAAAGATGAAGAATTCATGCCTTTTTTTTTGCAATTTTTATAATATATATCAATGATTTTTTAGATAAAAATATCTCATATTCATCTAATACCAAATAACCCTCGTTTTAATCTCTACCCTCGGTATCTACAATGTTTTTTTTTGGCTTTTTTTTTAAAAAAAAAATTCATATTTTTTTTTTTAAATGGTATCAAAATAGAATATTTTTGTCATTCGTTTTCTTTTCTCACTTTCTACTTTCTTTCTTTTTTCCAACAATTTTTATTTTTTCCCATTACACTGTTATGAAAACGACAACAAACAATCGTAAAACGAAGATAAAGTAAATGTGAGGGAGAAAAAGAAACAACACAGAATTTTCGTGGTTCGCTAACGTTGTGTTAGCTAGTCCACGGGCAGAAAAGAAGCGGAGTTTTATTAAGGAGAACGAGCAATACAGAGTACAGAATCAATGTCATGTTACAGCTAGGGTTTATTTGAGTTTATATCTGCACTCTCATTAAACCTTATTACAGAATGCGTAAGCATTAAACAGAATGCGGATACGCTAGCACACGAGGAACGCACAACATAATGCGGAAGTGCTAGCGCGGCGGAGTACGAACGTTGGTTGCGCTAAACTCATGCAGAATGCATTGCTGCTATGCGCGAAGCAATGGTATGCAATGCGAAAAGCGTTTGCGCAACGGGGCGTTGCCCCCACACCCTCACTCGCTGACCAGGCAGTAAGACCCTCGACTACTAATCGCAGGGCATTTATGCGTTCAAGGCATATCTCAATATATACTTTTATAAATATATAGATTTTAGTTCAAAATGGAAACTATCCTATTAAATTTTTTATAAGTGTTATACAATTAGCATTCCTATACATATTTGGATTCTTATATTTTAAAATATAGAATTAAACGGCTGAAATAAAACATATTTTGAATATGTCGCTTTTATGAAAATTTAAAAATGCGTTATATGTGCTTAAATAAGATCTTAAGAGTGTGGTTTGATTGACTAAGCTCGTTTCTCTGCTTGATTAATTTTGTTCATTAAATCTCATTTCGATTCCTCAGTACTAATATATATATATATATGATCATAATGGTCACTTTTGTTATATACTTGTGTATGTTGATGATATGTCATTACTAACAACTTTTCCATTCTCATTGACAATATTATTCATGATTTGAATTAGAAATTCTCTCTGAAGCTTCTTAATATTCTTAATTAAGATTTTATCGACATTGATGTATTTACTCTTCTTTATGTTAGTCTATTTTTATTTCAAGAGAAATGCCTCTCAAATTTGTAATACAAGTCGAATATGCAACAAACAAACTCTCTTGCCACATGGTTAATGGGGGTATGCTATCAGCTCGATAAGGGGAAATCTTCACGAACACTCGTCTTTGTAGAAGTACCATTGGAACGCAGCCTGAAATCGTATATAGTATAAACAAATTAGTCTGTCAATTTACACATTTACCCACGTTACTTCATGGGGATTTTGCATGTATAACAAAAAATTGTAAAATATTTCCATCTATAGTACAAAATCAAAACTAATTCATTTGTAACAGAAAATCTAAATTGAGTTCTATCACTGGTTGAGTTCTATTAGTGATAGAATTCAATCAATGATAGACTCATTCTATCACTGCTTGAATTTTCTACCAGTGATAAAACTCCAAATTGAATTCTATCACTAGTTAGTGATATAAATTAATGTGCTATAAATGAATTATTTTAGAAATTGTACTGCAAATATAAGACAACAGATAGAATGTGCTGCTGATGATAAATTCTCTTACTTCATTGGCAAACATTGAAAATAATTCTTCGATTATCTTAGTGGCACTCTTGATGATGATGTTTTACTTTTTCAAAAATCAAAGATATTGAACGTCTAATCCTAATGACCATAAATCTACACTAGTTTTGTGTATATTTTGGAGAAAGTTTGATTTAATGGCCTTTTATGAAGCAATTCATTATTTCAAGGTCGAGTACAAAAGTTTGGCTCATATATGATTGCTGATTTTGCATGTCTTCAATCTCTATTTTGTGACTTACATATTAAACTACCTCATCCTATGACAATTTCACTGCAATTTATCTTAGTGTGAATCTTATTCTACATTCCCAAACAAAATATGTCGATATTAATATCTATTTGTTCATTATATCTCGAAATACAAGGGTTTATTCGGGGTTTTCATCTTCCACTAGTACTCAAATTGCAGACATCGAGAAGCCAACGAAGGCTTAGCGTACATTGGCTTGAGGGGTGTTGGAGAGCACACTAATATAGTTATGGTTACAACCATATTAGTTAAGAATGGTTAGTTTAATTCTTTTATTGTTACTTCTACAGCAAGTCTCTATATTAAATAGAACTTTACAAATGATTAAATTATACAATGATAAATATTATTATTAGTCATTTCGCTTTGTAACTTTACTTTGTGAAGTTTGTGAACTATTTCAAGGTATTATAGTAAAGAAATAGGTAAGTTAGGTACAAATGCATAGATAGAAGAGAGAGATTTTTGAAAATCAGACAAAGGATTAACCTAAGAGGAGGAAATTAATAAAACCCAATAAAGAATTGTGCTAGGCAAAATGGTAATAAAATAACTAACTAAATGTAGCTATGTAGCTTTATAGCATGCATAGTATAATATTACAATTCATATTTTAGGGGAAAATTTATTGAAAGAATAGTAATTAGAAGCATCAAAAAACAAAGGAAAGGAAAGGAAAAGAAAGGCAAGATGTACAATTATGTTTTGTTTTTTAGACCAACAAGGGAAATGCCACATCTCTTTTGAAAATTCCAAGGATTATTTGCTCATCCTATGTCTCCTGTTTTGTCAATTCCTCTTACAATAATACATTTTCACTCTTTTCTGAATCGTGTTTTTAATATTATTATTAAAAAAAAAAAAAAAATGTTCTTGGTTTTAAACATAATTGAAAGGGTCCAGTTTAATCCTCAACTTATCATCAATTTAAAAGGGAGTTGCAATTTAAACTTAACCTAAAAACTAAATTTGAAAAATGTCCATAAACCAACCAATATGTTTGATTTTAACATTTAAGCACCCAAAAGCATGTGGTATTTTAAAAATATAGCATATTTAATCACAAAATGGAATAAATAAAAATTGCTTAAACTTTGCGATAAAATACCACACCCAAACTCATATAGAACACGTTTAAAAAGCCAAAGTCAGACTCAATGAACCACAAGAACACTCATAGTTAATCGCAAATATTTTTATTTTTTAAACGTTTGAGAAAATAAACTCCACACTTGCTTATATATTTTTATTTTTTGTATATTTCGAACAAAAAAAGAAGAATAATGATGAGTTAGCTATGTTTGGACCATCAACAATCATCTATCTAATAACTACTTTTAATTTTACTCATATTTTCTCGTTTGTTCATCATAACATTTTATACACTCAAATACAAATAATAGTTACTTTAAAATTATTTTCTACATCTTAAACATAATAATAATAATAGTTATTTTAAAATCATTATCTTGCACACCTTTTAAAATATAAAACTTAAAAAAGTATAAATAATGAATGTCACTTAAGTTTTTTTAAAAAGGGGTAAAATTTAAACTTTTTTTCCTTTTCTTTCCTTATTTGCCCACAAAACACGACACCCAACAGTCAAACTCATCCTCTCTGTCTATAATATAAGAAAATCTTGTAGATCTTCCTTTTTTTCAAATAGATGTTTCATAGGGCTTCTTAAAAACAACAAACAAAAAAACAAAGAAACAAGGACAGATTCTCTATTTCTATGTTAGTAGATCTTGTTTTGATGGGTAAAAAACAAGAGAAAATCTGGGTTTGATTATAGAAAATCTGGTTTGCTGTCTGAAAAGACTGAAAATAGATTTGATTATATCATTCTACTTTTTACACTAATTTGAAACCTCTAAAGCATTTTCCTACGTACCCATGTCTCAAGGACACAAGTCCTTGTTTGTTTCATTGTTTGTCCAACACACAAACAATGTTGACTTTCAAATGTTCCATTTCTTTATACTTAACTATGGTTAGCATTTGACCAAATTGAAATCTTTACCTTGATATGTTTGGTTCCTGATTTTTAATACAATTCATATCTCAATGTTTTGAAGTGAACATGTTGGAAAAGTGTCTAAATTTGTTTGATCTATGTTCAAATGGCAAGTAGAAATGCCATTAAAAAAATAGTCTAATTGGCTTTATATATGTTTGTTTTGGTTTTTTGACTCATATTTTACTCGAATTAAAACCGTGGTTGAACCTTTATAACTTCTTTTACCGCAATTGAGTTAGCCGTTGAAGAATGCCTCATATAAATGACATTCTTCTTTGTCTTCAACTTGACTTTTGATATTATATTGTAGCTACATCCCTAGTATATAATTAATAAGGATTCATGTGATAATATTCTCGTTTCTTGTTTTTCATTTTTTAAAAAATAGAGTGGCAACTGTTTCCATTTTTTTTTTTTTCTTCATGAACACCTTTAAACTACATGTGCTTTGGAATGAAAATCAATTTGAGCTAGTTGGCAACTCATTTCATCTAACTTTTTCTTCTCTATGCATGGTGTTCGATTCTCCTTTAGGACATGTTTGGCTAGGAAGGGATGGAATGAAATGGAATGGGAAGGAAAGGTAAGTAATGAAATATTATTTTAAAATAAATATAGTTTAACTAGTTTTATATATATATATATATATATATATATATTAAATACAATCAAAACATAGTTAATTTAGTTATATAAATATACTTAATTGCTTTAGAATTATCGTATTCCACCAAAATAAAGTATATAAATATGTATTTAGATTGTGTCGAAAATAATGTTTTAAAAGAATATATGCATTTAGAAAATTTGATGAATAATATTTTGATTCTTAAATTTGATGAATAATAAAATTAATATTTATTAATATATATTTTGTATAACAAATTTTATTGTCGAAAAAAATCAAATGTATAAATAATTGTAAATATTATTTTAAGATATTTTATATTTAAAAAAATAATAATTATTGCATTTAAAAAGAAAAAGATAAATATAAGTAGTGTATAATAATTAAATATAATTCAATAAGTTATGATTACGAAACTTAATCTTACATCTAAATTCTCAACACAATATCATTTAAATTGACGTGGTAAAATATTAAAATATATATGTTTCCTAAAAATACAAATCCATAAATAATTATAAATATTGGTTAAATAACATGATATATCAAAGAAATAAATAGTAAATAATATATTTTAAAGAAAAGAGATACAAATAAATAAAATATAATGTATTAAATAGTCATATAAGTTAAATGGATGAGTGGTCGATAATATTAACTGTAACAAAAAATTAAAAAATAGAAATTATTAAAAAAAAGATTAAATAATTAAATACTACAATAAAAATGTAATTATTAAAAAATTAAAAATAAACATCTTAAATTAAATTAAAGATTTCAAAAAACAAAAAAATTCAACTCTTCGCTTTCCATCCCATCCCTTCCTCCTTCTCTCTTTCTCTCTCCCCAAACATGGGAAGAGATACCTTCTCATCCCTTCCCAATCCATACCCCCTCACCAAACTTGCCAAGGACCTTTTTTTCTTTTTTTTTTTTTTTCATTTTATAAACTTTTTTTGTGAAATCATATATATTTTATAAACAAGCCTAC
>JBBMKA010024461.1:0-26941 GCA_037833695.1 Sechiopsis laciniata | reverse complement strand
TTGTTGATGAGCTTGATGAACTTGCCTCACTCTCCATTGAGGGAAAAATCTCATATATTATTTCAGCTACCAAATTATTGATCTTTGTATCAGGAATAAATGTTGGCGGTTTGTTCACATCATCATCTTCATTAGGGTTGTTTTGGCTATCACCGAGCCATACTTAGCTTTAAGTTTTCTTTAAGTTAATTACTGTACGATTATATTAGTACTCGCAATGCAATCTAGTTCAAGTTTTTTGCACCGTTGTCGGAGATTGATTATTTAGGATCAATATTATTAGGACGAGAGTAGTTTTATTTTATAAAAGGTTAAACTTGTATTTCAGGGGAACCGAGATCCAAGGCACACATCAACCAATAGGGAAAGAGTCCCAATACATTACCACAAGCAACAATCATAACAGATGGCATAGAATCACTTTGCAAATCAGTATTGGAGCAACAACGTACATTCACCACAAACACGACTATATCAACATTCAGGCTATGCGGAGGAATTTAACACAGATTTCAATATGACACATCCTAATTAAGAGACTCAGACGTATATTGGGGGTGATCACAGTAGAAATTTTCAAGGACAAAACGGTCCGCAAGGAGATCCCAGCATTATGAAGCATACAGAGGAATCTAGGTGTCATGAATCTAGATATTCAATGTATAATCATGAGCAATCTCTGAAGGACACAACTCGAGAAGAAGAAATACGGCTAGAATGGAAAAAATGGCTGAGAGAAATGGTATCATTTTCTCACCCCATAAACCAACATGCAGAACTGAGGAAATAACTCAAAGAAGCGCTGTTAGCAATGCACCAGCAGAAGAGACATATTTGAGGGCAGAAGTGTTTAATGAGGCTTAGCAATGGAACTTTTCGGTGAACTCTCATGGAAAGATTTCAAGCTAGCCATGCTAAAATAAGATGAAGAGGCCAAAGCTCAGGGACGTGTAGCAATAAAAGAAGAAGAACAATGGATGCGATTGCAGCAACAGGAAGAAGCTTGGGCAAGGTTTGCCACCCTGGCCATTCCTGAAGCTGAAATTATGGAAATTACTGTGGACAAAGAAGAATAAAGGATGCGATTTCAGCAACAGGAAGTAGCTTAGGCAAGGTTCGCCACCCATGCCATTCTTGAAGTTGAAATTGAGGGATTTGTTATGATTGAAGAAGAATAAAGGATGCGATTTCAGCAACAGGAAGAAGTTTAGGCAAGGTTCACCACCTTGACCATTCCTGAAGCTGAAATTAATGAATCTGCTGAGAAGAAAGAAGCGTCAAGTTCCTATATTGATACTGAGCAAGTTTTAGTGATGAAAGGCAGAGCGAGGATGAAAGTTCTCAACCAATCCGCATTGTGAGTAATAATCCTGCAACTCTAAGCACGAAGTTTTTAACTTTTTTCAGTTGGGAAAAGGATGAATCAACAATACGGTAAGAGAAAAACAATAGCTCACAGAACAGAGGACCACTAGCAATGGTGTCCAATATTTTTAGGCTACCATATGTGCAACCACATTTTGAATTGATCATCCAAGGAAATGGCACACAAATAATTCAACTGAGTTTCAATACGATGTATCAAACCCTATCAACCCTGACAAAGGTAGGGCATTCACACATCAAGGCGTATGATGAACAAAGCAGGAAAAAGCTATCAAAGATGGCATCGCCTCTAAAATATATAAGTGGCGCAAGCAGGCGGAGTTTAGCACAAGGGTTCCGCCTAGGTCTTACACAGTAGCATTCCTGGAATGCGAAAACTCAGTATTTCTAACTTTGCACAACAATTTTATTGCATTTTATTAGAATAAATAGTTTTCCCATATTTGCAATTTTCTTTATCTATTTCTTTACATTTTCAAATTATTAGTTTAGAAAGGAATTGGTTCAATTTTAAAAATAAGGCAGCAAAATTTAAAATTTTCCTTTTGTGATTATCTCCTTCCTTGCACAAGGATTTTCGAAATCTCTGAAAACTCTATTTAAACCTTGTGTATGAGAGAGTCGAATACCTGCTAAGAACCCTAGTTGAAAGAATCCGAAACTCTCCTTCTGACAATGACTTCAAACCGAAAAATGTGTAGCAAAGCTATTAGGGGTAAGATGATTAAGGAGTATAAACAGTGTCAAAATTTAACACCTCCAGAGTGTGGAACCAGAAAGTTATCAACTAATGAGCACGAACCTAGAATCAGAGAAATTTTCGTCGACGACAAACCAGAAGTGGGAAGTTCTTTGGGAAAGTTGAGGAAAGGAGGAAACTGTTCGTCTCCTATATTGTATTGAGCGAGGAAAAAACTTTCTTAGCAACGGAACACTCAGAATTAACGGACAGAATGGCGGAAGGTCATCCTCAGCATGAGGAAATCCATAGAAGAGGATCTAGAAAAAGGTGAGCCATATGAGGATGAAGAGGAAAACTCCACCATTATGGTTAAAGTACTCAATGATAGGGAAGAAAAGCATCCAAGGTTTAACAATATTCGAATTCAGTCTATGAGAACAAGGGTGTTGCTAGAAGTTCCACAATTGCATCCTAGTAGCAAGATTGGAGTGAGAAAAGGTGCAACCTTTGCATCCATCAATGCAGAGGATAAATTTATTGCACTGGAGAGCAAGGGATCCAAGCACGAGATAGGACTAAGGGGGATCTCTTATGGAATTGAGTCCATGATCGATCAGATGGGATGGACGAAGTATTTTCACATAGTTTTGAATGCAAGAACAGATAGGGTGCGTCAATTCTATGCGAACTTAAACGAAAAGATACCACTGTTTTCAAGAGTAGATGGTCAGCTAATCGATTGTCAAGCATATGCATGGAATAAAGCACTGGCAATACCTAATGTTCCTGGAACATCCTACAAGCAATTAATCAACTCTCCCACTGAAGAGAAAATGCAAGAAAGTCTATAAGTAATCGGAATAGTGGGAGCAGAATGGAATGATCCAACATCAATTCAAGTATATATGATTTTGGAGGATCTTTGGGATTGGCTGCGAATTATAAGAACAACATTCATGCCTTCAACCAACAGGGCACTGATTAGAAGGGAGCAAATAATGCTATTATCCGCAATTAAGCTAGGGATGCATATCAACTTAGGAGAAATTTTAGAGATGCAAGTGGAGTGCAACGCTAATGGAGTGATAAATTATATGTACTACAAAGAATAGCGAAGCAGTGAAAAGTAAGGGAAGTGGAGACATACTAACTGTTGCTGGACTAGCAGAAAATATAGATGAGCTTTCTAAAATTACACAGAAATAATTGACCTATGCAAAGAAGCGCGACGAGCTATTCATGCTTAACATGATAGAAATGGAAAAGTACTCCGAATGGCCAGAATTTCCAAACTATTTACTCAATTTGGAGCAAGGCGAGTTCAGCGGTAATGCGAATACCTAGATGGAATTCTCACTATCTTTATTTATTTTAAAGCTATATTTCCCTTTCCGCATGCATTTCAGTTAGTTGTAATTTGTTTTTTCCGTAACATTCATATCATGATAGGATTCAGATTTCAATTTTTATTTTTAGTATCGCATGCATATCATTCATGACATTGAGGATGCAGCTTTAATTTCCTTTTTATTAATAGTAATCAGAAATTTTCTTTTCTTGAACGTTTATCGCTAGTATTATTATTGCGAATCTGAGATCTAGTAGAAATTTTCTTTTCTTAGTAAATTCTTAAGTTCCTCTAGATTCAAACCTAGTGCCAGAATAGTCCTTATCGTGCATGGAAGAAAGATCCTTACGCAATTTGTCAGAATGAGCAAATAAGCCATAGATAATCTCGAAATGCTCCATTATCACTTAAGCAAAAGCTTTATTCCTTTGCTTAGATGATTCTTTTTGTGCTCAAGCAAGTCATTCTAAGAACTACGGAATTATGATAGGAGCATAATTCGAAAAGAGAACCCGAGATTTAAATCTTAACAAAGTGTGTTGGACAACCATAGCTTTAGGAAGTAGTTAAATGTGATAAATTGAGTGAAGGGGAATAATTGCGATGAAAAATGATCAGCTAGTCACGATAGGGAGAATTTTGGATGCGAACCTGATTCTTTGGGAAAGTTTGAAGTCCTTTAGGAAGAGAAGTTTATGCTAGGATTAGGAAAAGCGATAAGACATACTAGAGCTGAACTTAAAGAAAAAGAAAAATGTTGATTCAGTTAATCAAAATGCTAATAATTAGGCTACACATTGCTTGGGACAAGCAATGATTCAAGTTTGGGAGTTTGATAGCTCTCAAATAGGTCATTATTTAGGCTGATTTATTAAGCATTTTATTAAGGGATCATGAAGTTTTTTGAGCTATTAGGAGCATTTTGTGAATAAAAGTGTAGTAATCAGCATGTGTACAAAAAATAGCATCCTCAGCGCATTATGCCAATCAGATACAAATATTATACAATTTCGCTCTAAAAAGCTATTAAATGCAGGAAACGCTAAACCCTGATGCTGAAGGTACGAAATAATGCGAGCGGCGATGCACACAGAAGAATCACGCGTTCACAAGGTGGTCGCGCTCGAGAATCACACCAACATGGAACTAAACAGAGAATTAATCAAGCAATTAAAGTGGTGTCAATCAAATAAATTCAAGCAAAAATTAAGCAATCCTGCATTAATGAAGATTTTCCAGCTCACCTAGGCTTGCCGATCAAGTAAATCAACTCTATAAATTACAAGAAGGAATTCGAAGTTTGGTGAGCTGGTTGGATGGCCAAAAGCTGATCTAAATGAAAATGAGCTAAGTTAGATGGTTAGTACCTAATTCATGTGAGAAGCAACTGATGGTGACTATAGGAGCCGATGACAAGGAAACTGCACACTTTACAGCCGTGCTAATTCCATTTTACTGTTTTCCTTAGGAGTAGTTATAATGATAAACATTTAGTAGTCGTAATAAAATCTGCTGGTTTAAACTTTTTACTGTGTGTTCATTATTATGCTGCGTTATAAGAGTCTAAAATGAATTCTCAAGAATAGAATCATGCTTAGGAGCGTAGGTTAAAGAGTTTTACATTGCTGCGTTTGTTTATTTATATGTATATGCGTCGCTTAGCTATCCAAATATATGACTTGTGGTGAGTCGAAAAGAAAAACCATATAGATATCCACTATGCTACTGTATGTTGAAAGCAAGTCTTTGCATCATTTAGGGAGTTATGAATAACTTCACTATTGCTCGCGTTGCCCCGTTTTACAGTGGAGTTCACAGTGGAAGCTGTCCTTTCATTAATCACTAAGTGCGGAAGAACTTCTTAGTTGAGAGAAGCGAGAAACTCGATAACGAGTCTCGCATTCTTAACATCTTCTATAACTGTTTATTTATCTTTACTCATTGCATTCATATTTATTTCTATCAAACATTTACATATTTTTATTTCTGCATTCAAAACCAAAATCAAACAAACTTTTACAACCCATTTATTTACTTTTCAGTATAACTCTCATTTTAACAATATTACTTCTAGACATCAATCTCTATGGGATCGATAAAATATATACTTATTACTTGTTGTAGTTTCGACAGCGTATACTTGTGCGTAAGCGATTCTGAGTCATACTTAGCTTTAAATTTTCTTTGAGTTAATTACTGTACGATTATATTAGCACCCGGAACCCAATCCAGTTCAGTATCGATTTGTTTCATATCGCCTAAGTTCTGCATTTCCTGTATTGTATCGCATTCAGCATAGTTTATTCACTCTTTTACTCTAAAATGCGATGTTGAGCCTTTAATGCTCTAAATGATGAATGCATATGATTTCTAACAGTTTTAATCACATTGAGTCTTTTATAGCTCGATTATTTCCCTTGAACCTTAAAAAATTGCGTAATAAACTAGCTTAATTTATACTCTATTTGAGACCTATCAAATAACGTCATAAATACTGAATTTTTGCATTCTAGGAATGCTGTTCAGTAAGACTTGGGCAGAACCCTTGTGCTAAATTTCGTCCTATGGGAGTTTTCCTTGCTTGGACCATTTATATATTTTTGAAGCAAAACCATCTTTGATAGCTTACTCGCTCCTTACTCCATCATGCGCCTTAATGCGTGTACTTCCCATCAATTTCAGTGTTGATAGGGTGTGAAGCATCATATTGAAGCTCAATTGAATTTTTCATCCGTCACTTCCTCAACTGATCAATTCTCGATGTGTTTACTAGTAGTATAACTTAAAAACAATGGGCACCATTGCTAGCAGTCCACTGTTTTGTGGGCTATCTTTATTTTCCTACAAATTCCTTGATTCTTCTTCCTCCTTTATGGGTTGATGAAGACTCTTGGTGCTTGATATTGCAGGTTCATTACTCACGAAGCTAAATGACTGAGGATTTTTTTTCTCGTTCTGGCTTTCATCACTGGGGTCTTACACAGTGTCATTATTGGAACTTTCGTCTTTTGTTTCTTCAACCATTTCCCTGTTGTCAGCTTTTGGAATCGCTTGAGTGGCAAACCTTTCCCAAGCTTCTTTCTATTGTTGATATCGAATTCTTTTCTCTCTGTCTTCCACTGCGAGCCTTAAAGCTATGGCCTCTTCATCTTGTTTGATCATGGCTAGCCTGAAGTCTTCCCATGAGAGTTCTGTCGAATAGTAGAATTCCACTATTATTGCCTAGGAATGTATCGTCCAGTTTTGTATCTTCTTTATAGGCTACGCTTTTTTTGGGTGTTTCTTTTAGAGACGGTTCACACTTGCATTTGGGTTCTTAGGGTGTTAGAATGATACCATTCTACTTCATCCATTTCTTGCGTCTTAGCCGCATCTCATTCTCTTCTATAGTTGCATCCTCTAGAGACTACTCAAGATTGTACATCATATATCCAGGTTCATGACGCCTCAATTTCCATGTATGGTTCATGTTGCTGCGATCTCCTAGCAGACCATATTACCTTTGAAAGATGTTGCTATGATCTCCCTCAAACTGCAGCTGATTTTCCTAGTTAGGATACGTTGAATAGAAATTGGTTGCGTATGGCTCCTCTGCATAGCCTAGTTGTTGATAAAAATGTGTTTGCAGAGGGGTGATATTGTTGCTCCAATATTGATTCGCAAAGTGATTGTACACCGTCCTTTGTTATTGCTACGTGTGGTAATATATTGGGACTTCTTTCCCTATTGGTTGATGCACTTTGAATCTCGGTTCCCCTGAAATACAAATGTTCAACATTTAATCAATAATAACTACTCTCAAACCAATAATCCTAATTCTAATTAATCAATCCCTGGCAACGGTGCCAAAAAATTGACTCTGCAATTTCTTAATGTTAATACAACTAAATAATAATGATTTCTAAGCTTAACCTATTGCTAAGTGTTGGCTCAGGATCGCAACGAGCAAGTATATGCGGTCAGAAATGCAGCAAGTGATAAGTATATAATTTATCATTTTCCACAGGAATTAATGTCTAGAATTACTATTATTAACTTAAGAGCTATGGAAAAATGTAAAAGAATAGAGTTGATGATTTGTTTGGTTTTTAAAGTCCTAAAGTGAAAAGGTGCAATTGAGCATAGGTAAAAATGCAGATGCTAAGTATGCATTAGTGGCAATTAGATTTCATCCTTCCCCATTCTAATAAGTACTCCTGCACTTAATGATTTATGTCTAACCCAGCTTCCACTGCGATTATCTATTCTTAGCTCGGGGCGACGCATGCGATAGTAGGGTTATTCCTAGTCCTTCAACAATGCGAGAGACCTCTTATCAAACCTATGTTAGCATACTGGATCACCCAACAACTCCCTCTTCCACGTTCGTTGAAGGCTAGAATGCGTGGGTAGATAATTAACGCATACAATATAATAAAAATTGAAAGTAGTGTAAAATCTAACAGCCTACAATCTTAACATGCACTCTACATACGGATTCCTACCAAAGCTCATATTTAATAAAGCATAGAAACGAACAACAAATGATAATGGAATTTTAGATATTTCATTACTAAAAGTCATCTACAATTCTATGATCTTTTTTATGATCTATTCCTAATTACAAAAGAAAATAAAAGTTAGAAATGGTGCAGTTGTGAAGATGCACAGACTCCTTGCCATTGGCTCCTACTAACATCACCAATTGCATTTCGCTATGGATCGGCTTCAAGCTAACCGATCAGCTTCTCGATTGCAACTTCTTACTTGCTATATATAGAGATGATTTGCTTGGCTAATAATTTTAGGCGAGCTGGAAAATCTTCATAAATGCAGGAATCTCTTGATTATCTCTAGAATTTGTTGATCACGCTAACTTTTATTGCTTGATTGATTTCCCCCTTCTTTCTTTGTTGGCATGATTTTCCTAACGTGATGGCCTTATGAATTGTGTCATGCTGCTTTACTTTTTCACCGTTCGCATTGAGTTCGTCTTTCTAGCATGAGAGTTTTGCATTTCCTATGTTATAAAGCATTTTTAACACAGTTTATTCAATATTTATGCTTTAACCGCTAAGTTATGCTTCTTATGCTGATTAATGGATATCTACAACTTCTAGTAGTTTTTATTCGCGAATTAATCATTATAACTCAACTATTTCCTTTGAACCTTAGAAAAATGTAGAATAAAGTAGCATAAAATATGCTCTATTTGAGAGCTATCAATCGGTCAAATAACATTTGGTCAATAAGCCTCCCACCTTGGGGATTGTCGTAGTGAGGGGCTGTGAATGCAACGTCACAAGATGTAATTCATTCATTCCCTATTATAGAGAAAGTAGAAGGGTTGTCCCCTCAAAAACTAATTCTAGGACTTAAACAAAAGGTACCCGCCTCTCACTGGCCCAATAGGATACTAGTTTATGGTTGGATCATGGACAACTTGTTCATTAGAGGAATCAATGCAATTTAAGTAGAAAGATATATTCATAGGGCTAAAATGGATTTCTTGTCTTAACTATAAATTACGACAAAGTCGTGAATGATCATTTAGAATATGACCGATTATATCCATAGATATAACTTGTTCTATATTGTAAAAGAGTTCAGCACAAGTCTTTAGTTAAATAAGTCTCATTTTAACAAATAGGGATTAGATCCTGGATTGTTTAGGTTTCAATCTATAGATCTACCAGTTCCCAAGTTAGCTCATATTTGCTTGTACACTGTTTAATTATAATGTTAGTATGAAGTGTTCAAACTAATTTATTATGTTGTGATAATTAATTAAAAGGAGTTTTAGTTTAATTAATTAAACTAAATATTAATATATGAGATATATTAATAGATTAATATTTATTGGATAAATATTATGAAGAATAAATTAATATATTTGATATATTAATTGAGTCAATAATTATTGGAAATTATTGATTTAATTATAAGGAGGTTTAATAAATATATTTGACATATTAATTATTTAATGGAATAAAATAATATATTAGATATATTATTTGATTGGCATTTATTGGATTAATATCAATTAAAAGAAATACCAATATCAATTAAAAGAAATAAACCAATATACGTGATATGTTGGGAATTTTTTAAAATCCCTCTCCTAATAGGGAAGAAATTTTGCTCCCACATAGGGAAGGATGTGATTTTCAAAAATGTCCATTAAAAAAAAGATATTACAAATATTTATTAGATAAATATTTTGAAGGTTTTCTCAAATATCTTTTAAATTAGACATAAAAAGATATTAGTCTTGCCTAATTTGAATATCAAACTAAGGGTATAAATAAAGGCCTTGAGGGCTCTCTATTAATAAATTCAATCTCATAAGTGAAAATACCCTCTTTGAGTTAAGAAACCTCCCCTCTCTAAATTTTCAAATATCTCGCAAAATTCTCTCTTTGGCTTCTCACCAAGCTCTCAGTGTAGCGAAGAGACATAGCTTGTAAGATTGGAAGAGACTAATCAAGTAGTTCTTGGGAATACTCGATCTTACTCAAAAGTCAAAGACCCGCCAAAGTAGATCAGATGCGTCAACTGTGTGAGTAATACTTTTATAACGAACAGATCACCTAAGGGTTATGCATATAGATTAATATGGTTAATTTTAATTAATAAAGGAATTGGGTTTATCACGCTTCCGTCGCGTAAATTATGCATGCACCACCCCGTCTATTTCCCAACATTACTTGCTAGCTCTTCACCTCTTGTTATAAATCAAGTCGAAGCTTTTTTAAAGTATGCTTTTTTACTATAGGATTTGAGTAGTGCAGAATATTTTTTGGGCCATAATCTATTTCTATCTTTATCTTGCATCATTCTTTCTCAACAAAAGTATTGTTTATAAATCTTTGAAGATCGTGGTGTTCTTGTTTCTAAACCATTTCCCCAACCTATGTAGCCGAATGTTCATTTGATAGTGCATTCTTGTATCTTACATTACTATTGAAGAGTCACTAAATTATTGCAGTTTGTTTGGTTATTTATTTTATCTGTTGATATCTCGGCCTGACATCTGTTGCGCCTTGCACAGCTTAAGTCATTTTTTTCCCCACATTTTGATCACTTCAAGCTGCTATGTACTTACTTAGGTACCTTAATAATAGTGTTATCAAGACATCTTATTGCGTTCCAATAATACTTTCAACTAATGCATTTTTTTTTTTATTCTGACTAAGGAGCATGTCCTGATAATGTAAATTAGTTACTGATTTTTTGCATATTCATTAGTGACTCATTACTGTCATGAAAGTTAAAATAGCAAACAATAGTATCTCGTTCTTCAGCCAAAGCTAGGTATCGCTTTTTAGCCACTGTTGCAAGTGAATTTAACATGGTTGTTCTATAATCTTCACGACTTGTGTGTTGAAGCTTCCTCCTCAACTCTCATATATTATGAAAATTATTGTTTTAATTGAAATTGCTTTAAATCCCATCTTTCATGAGCATAACAAACACATAGAGATATAGAATGTCCTTTTCGTTCAGAAATGAGTTGAACAAGGTTTTTTAAAGCTATTTCCTATACGCGCACTACAACTAATCTTGTTGGTACATACCAAGCCTCTGTCGGCTGTTCAATCTATAAATTTTTATTCAAGATTGTTATCTCAGATTTGTTTTAGCCTCCATCTTGAGGGGGATTAGTGTATACTGTTAGCTTGGTTATACAGTTAGTATAATGTATATTCTAGATCTAACAATCTAATCCAAGAACAAATGTATATAGAGATGAATCAAAGAATAAACAATTAGAAGAAACAATGGAGAAGTGACAAAGTACACCAGATGTAAGTGGTTCGGACTAAGCCTACTCCACTGTCAGAATGTGAATTGATCGATCTTGATCGGATTCACTCATAATGCCATTGCTATAAATGTACAAGAGCTCTCAATGGTGGCTAGGGTTTCTAAACTCTCTCTCTCAAGGAAGGAGATAACCCAATGAGGCTTTAACTAGCCCCAAATTACACAACTCAGAAGGCTAGTTAACTAACCCCCAATATTAACCCAAGTTACATTTATCTCACCATATGGGTTAATGATGTATACTTCACCTAATAAAAAAATACCCTTTTGAAGTACATATCATAAAACAAAATGGCAATCAGAATATCAGAATGATCTCGAGATCTCAGAAGCTCCAGACACACCTGGATCAAAACTTGTTCACCTGGATCAGAAGCTACCCAATAAAGCAGCTCAAATCAGAATGCTAAACAAACTTGGCTCAAAATTTGCCCATGTAGAGCAAATCATAGAAATACTCAAATCTCTTAGAAGACAAAGCTTTAGTCAAAATATCTGTAGGATTATGAATTGTGTTCACCTTCAACAATGACAACCTATTCTCAACAACAACATCTCTAACAAAGTAGAATCTAACATCAATATGCTTGGTTGGATTATGAAAAGTAGGATTCTTAGACAATGCCAGAGCACTCTGGCTATCACAATGCAAAACAATCAAACAGTCTATATCAAACATTTCAGAAATCAAACCTTTGAGCCAAAAAGGCTCCTTAACTGCATGAGTCAAAGCAATTTATTCTGCTTCAGTCGAAAACAAAGCAACAACTGTCTGCAAGCTAGACTTCTAACTTATCACATTGCCGAACAACATGAAATCATATCCTATAAGTGATCTATGCCTGTAGGTGTCAAGAGCATAATCCGACTCAACATAACCTGTCAGGATGGATTCTTCAGAACTATCTTATCTCGCATATAAAAGACCCTTCACGATAGAGCCTTTAATATACCTTAATATCCACGTTGCTGCTTCCCAATGGGGCTTACCATGGTTACTTATGTACTTGCTCACAACACTCATCTAGTGTCCCAAATCTGGCTTCATGGCGTACATAATACTCCCAACAAGATTAGAATAAGGCACTCCTTTCATATCTTCAAGATCTTCTTCAGAAGATGGAGACTGACTTGATGTTAATTTGCAATGCTGAGTAAATGGAGTCTTCACCGACTTGCAACTTTTCATGTGAAAGCATTTCAAAATAGCTAGCCAAATAATCAGGTTGACTGATACTCAAACTGTGATTATCTTGGTCTCTGATCAACTCTATACCCAAAATTTTCATAGCATCACCCAAATCTTTCATCTCAAATTTGCCATTCAATAATTTCTTTACCTTCTTAATCTCTGTAACATGCTCGATACAATCAGAATATGATCCACATACAACAGAAGCAAGATGAAGCAATTTGTATTGATAGTTTTCCTGTATACACAATTGTCAAAGGAATTCTTAGCAAAACTATTCTCAGATATGAAAGAGTTAAAACACTTATTCCACTACCTTGAAGACTGCTTAAGGCCATAGATAGACCTTTTCAATTGACAAACCTTTTCAGACTGACCATCTACTTTATATCTAGGAGGTTGTTTCACAAATATATCTTCATTCAAGGTTGAATTGAACAGCCATTGCCAATAAGGCTCTTATAGAGGAATGTCTGACAACTGGAGAAAAAACTTCAGTGTAATCTATCCCCTCTTCTTGTGTATAACCTTTAGCAAATAATCTTGCCTTAAACTGAGGTTGAGCAAATCCTCTAATTCCTGGTTTCACTTTAAACAACCATCTACAGTTAATAATCTTACAATTTTCAGGACGATCCACCAAAATCCAAATCTGATTCTTCATCAAAGAAGCCATTTTCCGGTCCATCGCTTCCATCTATTCAACAGAATGTTTGGAATTCAAAGCTTGCTTGTAGGTATTCGGTTCAGAAATGCTCTCATCATCATAACTGTACAGAGCAAAACCTACAAACTAAGCTACATCATATCTCGATGGAGGTCGAATTACCCTTCTCTGCCTATCTCCAGCAAGCTATATGACTAAATGTTTAGATTCACAACAGGGGCATTTTGCTGAACATAATTCTCTGAACTAGTAGGAACATCCTCTAGCTCAGAAGCAATAACCACAGGATCAGAATGTGTAGTATCATCGATATGCACAGATGGCTCGGTAGAAGAATTTCTCGATGTATAAGTAAAGGAAGAGGTCAAATGATTTCTCGAATCTTTGCCAAGTAACTCAATCTCATAACTCATCTACTTGGCAATTTCTGAATTATTTTCAACTTTACCACTAGAATTATTTTCTAGAGAAATAATTCTTCGTTGAACTTGACATCTCTACTCACAAAACATTTTCGATCTCCTGATTCAAGAGATCAAAGCTTGTATCCTTTCACTTTCAAAGGATATCCAATAAAGATACATCTCTTGGCTCTAGAATCTAGCTTATCGTGCTTAATATGTGCATAAGCTGCACAACCAAACACTTTCAAATGTTTTAGATTTGATGGAGAACCTATCCAAATTTCTTAAGGAGTCTTAAAATTAAAAACAATCGAGGGACTTCTATTGATGATATAAGCAGTAGTGTTAATTGCCTCACCCCAAAAGACTTTGGGCAGACCAGCAAAAGACAGCATGCATCTCACTTTCTCCAAAATAGTTTGATTGAACCTTTCTGCAAGTCCATTCTGTTGAGGGGTGCCCGGAACAATTAGAAATTTCTTAATCTCAGATTTTTTGTACAATTCGTTGAAGTTTTTATTAAGAAATTCTAACATGTTATCTATTCTCAAGGCCTTAACTTACTTTCCAGATTGTTTTTCAACCAAAATCTTCCATTCTCTGAATTTCTGAAAAGTCTCATCTTTGGTCTTCAACATAAAGACCCATAGCTTTCTAGAGTGGTCATCAATCAAGGAAAGAAAGTATCTTGCTCCACCATGAGTTTGGACCCAAGCGGGGCCCTAGAGATCAGAATGAATATAATCTAATATCCCCTCTGATTTAAACTACGAAGCTCTAAAACTCAACCTAGTAGACTTGCCTAAAAGGCAATGCTTACAATTTTCAATTGTTGATGGCTTCAGAATTTCCAAATGTCCTTGCTTAGATAAGCAATCAAGTCCTCTATGACTGATGTAGGCCAATCTATTATGCCATAATCTCGAAGCCTTCAAATTTGAATAAGAAACTACATTGACCTCGTCCTGAATAGCTTGACCTTGAAGAACATAAAGTCCTTTAACAAGCTTTTCAGTCATCTTAACTTTGTTTTTTTTACAATTCATCAACAAACCATGATGACATCTGTAGTCATAACCAGCAGAATCAAATGTTCCCAAGGAAATGAGGTTTGTCTCTGGCCTGGCACATATCAAACATCAGATAGCACTTTGACAAAATCGTCATCCATGTTGAATCGAACTGAGCCTATGCCCTTAACCTCACACTGTTATCTATTTCCCTAAGTGACTTTGCCTGTCTCAATTTCTTTCAAATTTTCAAAGTGATGCTTATATGGGGATATATGGAAGGTACAACTAGAGTCCATAATCCATTGACTCTCATAACGGTCATAAGAATTTCCAGCCATAAGCACCTCGGCTGAATCATAACCATCGAGGATATGGCAATCTGCTTTAGGCTTCCTAATAGGTAGCTTGCCCATCCTCTTCAGAACGGGACAATTAAACTTAATGTGTCCCTCGTCTTTGCAGTAATTGCAGGTAAAACTCTTTTTCTACTCTTTCGACTCTTCTTCTTCTTTGTAGGTTTAGAGCTGGTTTTACCTGATTTACTACTCTGGCCTTTGGTAAATTTGACCAATTTGCCTTACATAAAAAAAGCCTCAGAATCCTTCTTCTCTATTTTCATTTCTAAATCTTTAGAACGAAGCGAGTCAAGAACCTTGTCTAGGGTCAATTTTTCACTGCCATACTTGATAATTGATTTCAGCTCCTTGAACTTATCAGGTAATGAATTGAGAACAATCATAACCTGATTTTTAAAATCAAGCTTCTCCCCAGTGTTTGCCAAATCTGCACAAATTATGTTGAAAGCATCTCTGTTTTCCTCTAAACCCTTGGACGGATCCATCCTGAATCCGAATAGCAACTCCTTTAGATATATCTTGTTAGACAGTGACTTGACATGTAGAACTCTTCTAATTTGGCCCATAGAGCCAAATCATCAATCTAGCTCGCCAAGTCTTCTCAAGACATTGTCAACCAAATGTAAGATTATAGTTCTATTTGCAATCTTTCATGACTCAACTTTTTCTTCATCTGTCATGGTAGCAGGCCATTTAGGAGGGTTGTCCAAGGCTTTTGCAACTTTCTATTGCACCAATAAGGCTTTCATTGTCCTCTTCCACAAACTGAAATCACCTTTCCTGTCAAATTTATCTATCACAAACTTTGTCGACAAGTTTGCAAATCAAACACAAATCAGGAAAGCAGTTTATTTAGAGGATTGCCAGCTTCAATACAGAATACAATCAACTCAACAATTCAGAATTACCCGATTAGAATCACAAAGCAGCTATCTCAGAATCAGTCTAAGAAATTTTAAAATTTTCAACACAATTTCCAGCTCAAAGATTCACCAGACAGCAACTTAAATTCATAATTTCATCTCAACAATAAATTTCCAGCTCAAAATGGCAGCATCAACAAATCTTAACATCTTAATGTAATCAAATCATCATTATAATTGCAGCTTAAAAGGTTCATAATGCCAGCACATTCAATTGTAATTTCATTTCAAAACAGTCGGCAGCACATAGAGCTTCTAATTCACTTTGAGCGTAAGTATCAATCTATAATTCCAAAACTTGTAGCAGGATTTTAATTGGAACAGCTGTATTAATTCAACAAACAAGTAAGCTCGAAGAATTATGATAAGCTCAATTTTTAACTAACCTTTTAAGAACAAATCTGCATTCAAATTGCAAATTAGTCCATTTGAAATCACGAATTGCTAACTAATTGACAATCAAAAGCTAGCAATCAAAGCTGTGAATTACTAGGTAGAAGAACAAGCTAAAAAACACTACCAAACATGTGACCTGAAATCCCGAAATATCACTTGAACGCCAGAAAACGAAGAACTGAAAGTACCGCCTGAATCAAAATTGGAGATTTTAGATTTAGTTGAAATCAAATCTGATTTGTAGCAACGAAGCCTTAATCGCACGCCAAATGAGTCATTAAAATCTCCAAACTCGTCCAATCTAGTTCAAATCTGTGTCGCAATGGTTTTCTGAAATAAGCGGCAAAGAGCATAGATGATTTTCAGCGATAAAGAATCACGGGACCAATTATTACATAGAGCTAGCAATCGATTTATCAAAACAAATGCTGAAGACTCAATCGATTTTCTAAAACCTATAAACGGCAGCAAATACAAATCAAATACCAAAATTGTAAAGCAGAATCTTAATCCAATACTGCTCTGATACCAAAATGTAATGCAAATTCCAGATCTAACAATCTAATCCAAGAACAAATGCATATAGAGATGAATAAAAGAATAAACAAATAGAAGGAACAATGGAGAAGAGACAAAGCACACCGGATGTAAGTGGTTCGGACTAAGCCTACTCCACTGTCAGAATGTGAATCGATCGATCTTGATCGGATTCATTCATAATGCCATTTCCATAGAAGTACAAGAGCGTTCAATGGTGGCTAGGGTTTCTAAACTCTCTCTCAAAGAGGAGATAACCCAATGGGGCTTTATATACTAGCCTCAAATTACACAACTCACAAGACTAGCTAACTAACCCCCAATATAAACCCAAGTTACATTTAACTCACCATATGGGCTAATGATGTGTAATTCACCTAATAACAGTTAGCTTTGTAGTATAGTTAGTCAGTTTGTACACGTGTATTTTGTTAGCATATTGGTTAGTTCTTCTGTTCATAAGCTAACAAGAGATGGATTTAGGGATGATCATTACTAAATAAAGTTGACCTATTCACCTTCGTTTTCATACTTAGTACTCGTTACGTCGACATCGTCGTCTTCATCGGATAATAAATGAGACGAAATGCCATTCAAATCAATACTTGTTGCCCATTTTTCAGCATCCATAACCTCACTCATTGGAATCAATCCCCGCCATTGCGAAAGCTTCTAAGGATAGCGACATGGTCATTAGAAAACTTGGTGAATTGTAATTTTGTAGATATTTTTGAAAGATTAATTTGTTTTGTTTGAAGATGATGATATTTTGGTATATATGCATGCAAATTGAAGACCGAGGACGTGGGTTTGTTGAAGAAGGTTCACGAGTTCCATACGAATTAAAAATTAAAAGGCTGTTCAAAATTGGGAACTAATTAAGGGTTTGAATAGTCGGATATATAAAGAGTGGTGTTCACGTGAATTTACTTCGCCTATTTGCAACCAATTAGAGGATAGCATTGTTTTGGATATAAATATTATTTTTTGATCTCATCATCTGATTTAGTACATAGTAGTATCATTACATGTATGACGCTCGTTCTCTTTTCCATTTCCCAAATCAAGTATTTATCAAATGTAAGTGGAGTAATTTATTTTTTTTTTGAGTTTACAATAATTGGGGATAGCGAGAGACTCGAACCTAAGACTTCTAAGCTATTAGGTAAACATAAATGTCACTAAGCTACTACTCTTTTGACTTGACTTTATGAGTTAATCTTCTACTTAGGAAGATATAAAAATAATAAATAAATAAATAACGTTATGAATTCAATTGCATAGCTATTTAGAAATTAATTTTTTAAGGGTCATTTTTACAACTAAATATTATAGGACTAATCACTTTTTGACATGAAAATAATTGAAGTACATGCAAGTTGGTATATACAATCACATATATTAAAACATAAAAGTCTAGTATGATCTTCAAAGGCTTTCTCATTTCCATTTACACTTTACATATTTTTTTCATCTTTGTCTTAAAATTATCATTATAAACTATATTAATTTGATAATTATTTTTAGTGTTTGATAAATAAAGCTTATAAAAATTATGAATTAATTTGATAATTAATTTTTATTTATGAATTAATTTAATTTATTATTCATCTTGTTACATATAATTTCAAAATCTAAGCAACGGTTTTGAAAATACAAAAATGTAAATTTAAAAAATTGATATTTTTCTGTATAAAGTTTGCTACAGAAATCCAAAATTTTAATTATAAAAAGAAAATATTGTAAACTAATTGTGAATAAAAAATAACAAAATTTAAAAAACCAAACATTAAACACCGATTATTGAATAGAACCTAAAATATGATTCTAAAAAAAAAAAGAAGAAAAAAGACCTAAAATATGGAGATAGGGTCAAGGGAGATAGGGTCAAGGGCTCTGCATACATAGCTTTAAATTGGATGGTTTTTTTTGTAATCTGGCTTGTTGTATGTGTCTTGCTTACATCTTTGCAACGGTATAAATATTTCTTTTGAACTGACCTCTCCAATAGTATAAGTAGTTCGTGTCAAGAAAAAATGAGTTTTGTGAGAAATTTATAGGGTTGTTGAATTAGTTTTATTTAAGTACAAGGACCGGAGGGGACCACAAACCCTACATGGTACTATTGCTCTCAAATAAATAAAAATTAAATATAGATTTTTATGATTAAAACTAACACGTCACCAATTTTTTCGATTAAGTTGTTGAACTTTTAAATATCAGATATAGATTCTAGACTAATAATTTTATAACTAATAGATTTTTAAACTTTTAGGGTTTATAAAGTGCAATTAAAAATAATGATAAATGAATAAATAATGAATGGTAAATAATGAATTTGGTGGCAATGAACAAAGTTATAGGATTCAATCATGGAGTGGCTCAATTGGTCAAAGAGGGTTTCGGGGTGCATAAGGTGATGAGTTCAATCCATGGTGGCCATCTACCTAGGAATTAATTTACTACGGGTTTCCTTGGCATCCAAATGCATTAGTCGAGGTGCGCGAAAGCTGACCCCGGAGAGTCACGGATATCAAAAAAAACAAAGTTATAATTTAGATTATTTTTAGGTTTCCAACACGGTTTTAGGAAGAGTTATGGGTTCAATCCATGGAGGCCACATAGCTAGGAATTAATTTCCTATATAAAAAATGTAGTAGGGTTAAACCGTATATTTCATGACATTAGTTAAGGTGCATGTAAGCTCGCCCGGATAGTCACGGATATAAAAAAGTATTTATAATTTAGATTATATTATTCTAAAACCTTGAATTTAGTATGGTTGGTAGAAAGTTAGAATTTAGTTTCTATAATTTTAAAAACTAGAGTTTAGTCTTAATATTTTGATAAAGTCTAAAAAATAGTTTTTGCCATTCATATTGGTCGGTGAATTATGTACGTGAACATAACTATTCATGCATGTGTAACTAATATGATTTTTTCCAATCAATCACTTAATTTTTACAGTCTCTTTAATTATTTTAATTTGTCGAGGATTACAAACGTTAACGAGAAAAGGTCAATTATTAGGGTTCTATCAAACAAAACTAAATTCTAGTTTATAAAATTGTATGGATTAAATTTTAATTTTATTACGGAGAATATGCTCTACAATTTAAAATTATACTGATTAAATTTTAAATTTTTTTCAAATTATTGGAACCAAATAAAAGTCTTATGAGCCGGTTCAATGGCAAGTTTTGTTACTGAAGTTTAAGTTTCATGTCTAAAGGTTATTAGATCTTTGAACTTTTAATTTTATATCGATTATCTCAATAAAATTTGAAAAGTGTTCTTCACATAATTTTTTTATGTAATAGATTTTTTACCTTTTAAACAATTTATTAGACTTATGGAGCAGTTAAAAAAATTGAAATTGGATTAGAAATTAGAATTGAAGTACGATAATCAACATTTAATGATTATGATTAAAATACGGGGAATTTTGTATGAATAATTAAAAAAGAAAAAAGAAAAAAGATTATAGATGCCAAATTTTTTAAAAAAATCACATACATCATTCAAATATAGAAAAAATTGAGAAGAGACATTCAACTCACCTCTGAATAAAATTGATAGCTTCATTAAAATAAAATTGATGGGTTCAATTAAATTTAATGGATTGATAACAATCTCGTGAATGGATTGAAAACAATAAAAATTCCAAATTTTAGTGTTGTCAAAATAAAAATATGGATGCTAAAATTTGGACAAATTCTCTTAAATAAAAATTTGAAAAATTTATCTCAACACCAAATCCAACAAGCAACCACTTTTAACGCCAAATTCTTAAATAAGGATTTCATTCTACTTCCCCTCTCAACCCCAAACTCTAATCATTCTACTTCCACTTTCCCTTTCCCTTTGTTTTCTCTTCTCCAAATCTAAATATACCCTTACAATTATACGAGCTAATAACTCACGTGGGTCAATCATGAATATTGATTTACAAGAAAAAATAAAAAATAAAAAATATATATAACACTATTCATGTATTAAAAAAAAAAAAAAAAAAACTCTATTCATATATTCATTGGTTGTTAGGATTGGGATCCTTTAGAAGTTATTTTCTTTATGGTCATCACCATGAAGAACCCTAAAATAGCTCTAACCATATGTCCTACTGAGGTCACGCAATTCAAAACTTTTTTCTCTATATCTATTCTGAAATGCCACATGATCGCCGGAGAGCAGTACACTCCACCACCACCGTTATCTTTCCGGCGGCAGAATCCGGTGGCTGGAAACATAGTACTCGTTATGTCATCATCATCGTCGTCTTCATCGGCTAATAAATGCGGCGGAATGTCATCGTTGAAATCAATACTTCTTGCCCATTCTTCAGCATCCATAACCCACTCATTGGGATCAATCCCCGCCATTGCTAAAGCTTCTAGAGAAACCGACATGGTCATTAGAAAACTTCGTGAAATTAATTTCGTAGATATTGTTGAAAGATTAATTGGTTCTTGTTTGAAGGTGATGATATTTTTGTATATATATATACATGGAATTCGAAGATTTAAGGACGTGGGTTTGTTGAAGAAGGTTCACGAGTTCCATAAGAATCAAACATAAAAAGGTTGTTCAAAATTGGGAACTAATTGAGGGTTTGAATGGTCGGATATAAAGAATGGTATTTCTCGTGAATGTAATTTGCCTATTTGCGACCAATTGGGGAATAGCATTGTTTTTAATATACATATATATATTATTTCGTGAACTCATCTTGTCCGTACGTAGTAGTATGATTATATGCATGACGTTAGTTCTTCAATCCAAAGCTCAAAGCTTTTAAATTTATTGAGGAATTCATAACCTTTTCGATCCACTATCCATCACTCACTTGTTGATAAATATCTGGTACAACCCAAAAATGACATGAAAAAAAGGACATATTTCGTATTAAAATACTGTTTTTAATTAGGATCAATTCTAGCTTACAATTGTAATATTACATATTCACAATAGTAATAATGAAGTTTAATGGCAAGTTTTTTTTATGGAAATTTAAGTTATATTGAGTTATGCCTTGAACGCATTAATGCCCTGCGATTAGTAGTTGGAGAACTCGCTGCCCGATCAGGAAGCGGGGGTGTGGGGACAACGCCTCCGTTGCGCAAACGTTTTTTCCGCATTGTAAGCAATCACATCGTGCATTGTAGCAATGCGTTCTGCATGTGTTTAGCGCAACCCGCATAAGGGCTTCTGCTCGGGTCCAAACTCCGACTTCCGATCATCAAAAAATGCCCTAAACATTAATTTTAAAAGAACTTTTTTTCTTTGTATTCTTTAACTTATAAATTATTTTTATGACAATATCAATTATTTAATTAATTGACTTCTTAACTTGACAGTTGAAACTAATTTTTTAATACATTTTTCTTTTAATTGTTCTTTATCATTTATTTTATATTTTTATCGTATTTATCTTTATTTTTCGATACATGGAAATCACTAAATGTTAGCTTAAATTATTTATTATTTTTTTAGTTTGTTGTACAATTAATTGTAACGTTCTTTAATTTTTTTTTTTTTTTTAAATTTATAGTTATATTTAATCATAGATAAGAAGAACTTAAAAGTTTAAATAAATCACAAAGTTATAAATAAACTCTAAATTTTTTAATATTATTCTTGACGCAATGATAACAAAATAAATCTGAATTAAAAAATGATACGTAGGTCAACAAGAATTCATTTTCAACCCTAAAGTTTGAGAATAAATTTAAATATTTTGATTGCTAAATTATTTAAATAATTCAAACTAAAAATTGATCTCAAAAAATAAAATAATGATTTAATTATCATTTGAACTTTTAAAAAGTGAACAAATCTCTTGGCGATTCTATTCATTTAGATTTTCAAATTTGTCCTAACAAAATTTAATCTGTCTCATCTTTGGAAAGTAACAATAGATGATTAAAGTTATGAATTTTAAATTTTTATAATTTATTTGATCAAATTGTTACTGCTTCATTTCAAATGTTGATAACATGATTATTCTCATGAATTTTTATGAAGGAAAAAAAATATATAGAGAAAAAAATAATCATTTACGAATAAAAATATTTCTGAATATTTATGAAAAGTGCATATTATTCAAATCAAATTTTAACAATTTTCATTTAAAATTTAATGATCACGACGTTTTTTTAACATTTTTTAAGCCAAATGTATTTTGGACCTTTGTTTCCAAGTCTAGTGGTATTTTGTAAACAAGATTTTAATAGTTTTCATGATGGCCTAAAAGAATTTTTGAATAATTTTTTTTAAGTTTAGATGTATGTTTGAAATCTTTCAAAGTGTATGAGTATTTTTTACACAATTTTCAGAGTTCAAAGATTTTTTTAAAAAAAATAATTTAGCCTTTAAAATCTCAAGTCTCAAAATTCGCTCCGGCTCTTGGTCAACAAAAAAATCTAAGCCTCAAAATTAAAAGTTAAACTCATAACTTTAACTCAAACAATAAACTTCCCATTAAAAATTGAAGAAATCTTACACAAAGCTTATAGATTAAACTTTGGGAATAATATTATAACACATCATTATATAAACTTTACATGGAAAAAAAATTGACAAAAAGTCGACAAATCTTCAATCGAGAAAAACAATTAACGAACTTGGTTTAGTTACAATCCAAAACATTCAATTCCAAAAACGAAAAAAAAAAATCGTATCAAATAGAAAAATCTAGACCATTCGAAGCCTATAGTTCCTGGCAGTACTTTTTACGTGTTGGTTGACGTCTTTCCGGCGTCCACCATCTTTCCGTAAGCCGGAAAAGTATCGGTACTTGCAGCACTTTTTATGTTTTGGTCATCGTCGTCTTCGTCTTCGTCGGCAAACAAATGCGGCGGAACTTCGTCCTCCATTTCGATATTTCTTCCCCATTGTTGAGCATCCATAGCCCACTCATTGGAATCAATCCCCGCCATCGCCAAAGCTTCTAAAGAAACCGACATGGTTATTGAAAAACCTTGTACAAATGAACTTAGTAGTAGGTTTAAAGAGATAAGATGGTTAAAGAAAAAGGAGGCTTGGTAGTCTTGAAATATTGATTGTGTTTTTGTTGAATGTAAGGATTCGTTATATATATATATGGAATTTGAAGACCAAGATGTTAGTTTTGAAGAAGGGTTGAATAATGTTCACGGGTTTTATAAGAATCAAATATTGAAACATGGTCAAAATTGGAGAAGTTATATTTAGGGTTTGAATAGATGGATACAAAGCTAAGGGGGATGTTCACGTGAAATCAAATATTTGCATCAGTTATATTGGAGGATAGGATACATAGCATTGTTTTGGATATGATATATTCGATGATCACTTACTTCTATCATTTTTATGACTACATGCATGACGTAATTAATTATTTCTTGTGAATAATACTTTTGACTTTTTTCCCAACAAAATTATGAAAGATGATCCCCTTTATTAGATTGTTAGGATTGTTAAAATTATTAAGATGGTTAGGATTTAAGAGATATTTTACTATTTTAAGATTTGGTTTCTTGTATAAATATTGCCCCACAGACTAGATACGTCATTTTCTCTATATTTTCTAAATTTAATGTCCTCCGAGAATTATATTCTTCCTATTGCTAAGTATAATATCTTAGGAAAAATGTTGAAACCATAAAGAAAAAAAAAATCAATGAATCACAGTATAAATTATGAAAGCTTTAGGTGTAGAATGAATAATGATAATACAAGAATGAAGACAACAAATAAATGAAAAATATAATATTTTTTCCACTCTTCTAGCCTGCCTAAAGGTTTGAATTTAAAAAAAATAAAAAATAAAAAATAAAACGACCGATCAAACTGTGAAAATTTAGTGCCATTGATTTTGCCATTTTTCTTTGGTCATCTTGTTAAAACCATGAACTCCAATGCACAATTCCTCTCACGTATGAGGTTTTTGTGCTTGAGTCACCAACAGACTTCATTCACAATATTTAGTTAACTTAGTTTAAACAGAAAATAGTTGGGGATGAAGCTAACAAACTTCAACTACAAGTACAAACAATCAAGAAGAGCTCTAGATGCAAGTCCTTAACAAATTGACAGTTTATTCTCATCTATATAAACTTGTAGTACTCAAATTGACGATGTTAGAGTCTGAGCGTTTTTATATCGGTGTGTAAAGAGTGAGTGAGTGAGTGATTTTTTGCTAGTGTATTCTAAGTTCTAGTGAACATGAATATCTCTGTAAGTGTAAGGAGATTGAGACTTACCTTGAAATGAATAGAAACGTGTGCATGTGTTAGGTTGAACCACGTTAATCCTCTTGTGTCACTCTTTAACTCTTAACTCTTTCAATGTTTTTGTCAACCCTTGTACACTCTTTGGTTGATCCTCGGATCACATATGAACGATATAAAAGAGTTTAGAGGGTGAAGGTTATGATCGATTGAACAAATAGAGAGTAACCTTGCAAATAAGAGATAGATTCATACCTGTGGACTAACCAATAATCTCGAAAGTGTTTGGAGCTCTACGGATCAGCCTTTGATCAAGATTCCAAGAATCAATAAAAAAAAAACTTTGCGAAATTGCCAGAGCTTCACTCGTGAAGAAATCTTGAGTGAGAATGATGAAAAATGTGAGAGATGAAGGATTTTGTTCAAAGGATGATTGAGCGCTGGCTCAGTCACATCCCTCAGCTCTGTAAAAACTCGTAATGCTCTAATACCAATTTGTAAGATCTAGATTCGAAAAATAAAAACATTAAACACAAATAACAATCACGCAAGCTTTTCGCTTCGGGATTGGAGAGACAATGCACACAACAATTTCTCTAATATACTTTCATTTATTTCTCAATTAAACTTTCTCTATAACTCTCTACACAACTTTTCCTCTCTTTACTCTCTTTGGCTCTACGATTGTCTCTACAATTCACAATGAAGGAACTCTCTATTTATAGCCTATTACAAACTTGGTCTCCAAATTTTTTCCATAAGTATTTCCCACTAATTGCTAAAACAATAAAATCTACTAATTCCTTAATTACTCTCCTAAATTGACAATCCATTAATTTCTTAATTGTCTTCCCACTAATTCCTAAATTAATTATTCTATATTCCAAAAATACATTTAAGTTTATTCCAACAAAACTCCTCCATAAACTTAAATGCTCCTACCATCCGCCTTGCCAATCATCTTCTTGAATTTCTCAAACAATACTTTCGGAAACGACTTTAAAAATATCTGCAACTTGATCCTTGCTCGCTTCAATGCCTTCCAATGCGAATAAACCGGCTCCTCCATGAACTGATTAACAATGCCAACACTTAATGTGAGATCTGTTCTCGCAACGGGAGCAAAAACTTCATCATAGTCAATTCCTGACTTCTACTTGTATCCCTTTGCAACAGGCTACGCTTTGTCCCCCTCTATCTTCCCTTGCGCATTCATCTTCTTCTTGAATTCCCACTTCACACCAATCGGCTGACTTGCATTCGGTAATTCTGTCAGTTTCCATGTATCATTGCGCTCTATCGCAATAATCTCTTCATCCATTGCGGTTTGCCATTTCTTGTCTCGCACTGCTTCCTCAAAGTTAATATCTTCCGCATCTACTAAAACACAAACAAGATGTACCTCATTTGTCGCATCGTACAATTCTTACCAACTCCGCATTCTACGTTGTTGCGGTTCTTTTTCTTCTTCAATTGTTTCAAGCTCTCTTGGCAAACTCGTTGATGCAACGATTGGTAATTCTCCAACTTCGATGTTGACTTCCATCAAATTGTTCCTATCCCATCTGCTTTCTTGATTTACTCACAAACACTTTTCTCGTACGCTTCTCAAATTCAATTTATACATGCGATTTCTTCTCATCTCTACTCAAGCAATTAAACGTTCTTTCTTGTCTCTCAAATGCAACAACCGGCCTTTCAAAAATATAGAATAATCCTTCTCTATGAGTTGCCCCAAACTCAAAATATTTATTTTGAGATCTGGTACATAATAAACATTATGGATTGACCCTGTCAAGCCATCCTTCTGCACAAAAGAAATCGTACCTTTGCCTTTAACCTTTACTTTTGATGCATCGCCAAAAGAAACATGATCATCTTCAATTTTTCGCATCTCTTTGAACAGATGCTCGTGTCCGCACATATGGTTGCTTGCCCTGAGTGGAGATACCACACAGTTTCATCGTTGTCGCTTCCTTCTTTATGCGCTATCAAAAGTACACCATCATTCGCATTGTTTT